>JADBJO010003601.1:175000-205000 GCA_016801955.1 Conus betulinus | reverse complement strand
TCCGCTGGTCACCAACATCACTGCAAAAGGGCCTGGACAAAACTGGTTACATACAGCCGGTTTTTCCTAGTTTTTGCGTCATGTTTGCAATAAATCTTGCGGAGCGAGTCCTACGTCTATCGTGAGATCCGAACCCGCACAACAGATCCGCAGGACTCGCACCACAGATCCACAGGACTCGCACTACAGATCCGCAGGACTCGCACTACAGATCCACAGGACTCGCACTACCGCAAGGACTCCAACTACAGATCCGCAGGACTCGCACTACAGATCCACAGGACTATAGATCCGCAGGACTCGCACTACAGATCCACAGGACTACAGATCCGCAGGACTCGCACTCCAGATCCGCAGGACTACAGATCTGCAGGACTCGCACTCCAGATCCGCAGGACTACAGATCTGCAGGATTCGCACTACAGATCCGCAGGACTCGCACTACAGATCCGCAGGACTCGCACTACAGATCCGCAGGACTACAGATCCGCAGGACTCGCACTACAGATCCGCAGGACTCACACTACAGATCCGCAGGACTAGCACTACAGATCCGTAGGACTCGTACTACAGATCCGCACCAAAACGGAATTTCCTGGGGACGCACTCCATCTTTTCACCAAGTTTGGTGAAACAGTGTCGGCAGTTTTTACGAAGCTTTGCTGACTGTCAGACAAAGCATTGGGAGCGGGCGAAAGCAAGCACTCAGTGGTGAAACTGGTTTGTGCGCTGTTTCTTTGAGCCTCTGCTTATTCACATTTCTATTCACAGTTTTTGTTTCGATTTTGTTTGCTGGGCTTTTTGTTGAAGTTTGTGTTTCCTCTCTCTCTCTCTCTCTCTCTCTCTCTCTCTCTCTCTCTCTCTCTCCATGTGCTATTACAAATACAATCTTAAAAAGATCTACAGATATTTTAGGTATGTTCCCACTGTGTAGGTCTGACAGATCTTTTGCTGTTGAAAATTCAGATGGTCGTAAATACGTTCGTTGAGACATTGTCATTGTGTGGCTGTATGTGTGTATATTTTTTCCGAATATACTGATCAACAGTTATTTATTCTATTCAGCCGAAGCAATTGCTCATGATCTTTTACGATTTTTAAAGTACACACATGAAAGGATCAAAACAGGTTATTCTCAATATACAGACTAAATAATCAATGAAAATCTACTTGTTCCAGAATTGTGTCCTTTTCTTTTACTTGTGTAATTTCATATTTCAATGTTTCTGATGTACAGGGAAGGAATTCTGTTTTACGTCTCGTCACGCATATAGGTGATTGCTGATGTACAGTAAACTATACACAAGCTTATATTTTACTTGGATGAACAGCTGTGTGACAGAATTCGGTCCATCCATGCGCTTTGACATTGTATTGCAAATCAATGTATCCACAGTGTGCATTTGTTTTTTTTTAAAATTTTTATTACGGAAAATATGTCACTAGTTTAAAACAAAAAGTTCATTGAAGGATTAGACGTGCAAACGAAAATCAGTGATGTCGGTAAAAAATGAAAATGGACTTTTGGTAGAGCCTTGGGGAACTCCACATGCTTGACAGCCATGACCTGCATGGTACAAATACAATCGAAAGAAAACCGTTTGCTCTCTGTTTGAAGCTACAATGAGATACTGTAAGACTCAAGGTATAAACCATACAACATCAGTTTCCTTAATAGAAGACTGGATTGTGTCAAAAGCTGTAGAAAACTCTCTATATATCCATATCCGATTTATATTTTGGTACCATGTTAGTGACCGCGATGTTACAGAAACAGGTCTTGCTGAATCCGTTTGTATTCAGGTGAAATAAATCACATGTAACGAACTTTTAACTGTGAGATTTGTCAAAGATGCTCACCTCGAGATTCAGGCCGATTGATAAGAACTGATGGGAGACCTGCAGCTTGAAAACTCTTGTAGATCATCTGATTTAAATAAAGGTTTGGCAGCATCCGGCATATTGTAAAGAGGGTCGATACTAACATTTTCGATATATAGATTATGAGTATACATAAGGTATATATATATATATATATATAGATTATTTGTGCGGTGTCTTGGCAAACCCTACAGTCTAGATTAGCAAAAAAAACCCAAAACAAACAAACAAACAAAAAGAATTAGACTGCTTACGGATTGAACACAGATAAACTGCAGTACAGTCATTAAATCAAACTGGAGTTTGCACTGCAAAATTCTGGAGAAACAAATTCTTTCAGCAATCGAGTCAATCATTGTTTTTCCATATGACCCATCATTGATAGCCATATCACTTATTGTATTAGCGTGATTGCTGATATCTTCATTCAATAATCTGATACGGAAGCTAACAAAGATATTTCATTTTACGAGACAACTTATTACTTACTGTCCAGATACTTTCTGTATTTGTCTGAAAGAAAATCAGTTGAATAAAACATTTCTTTCGAGCAGCAATTGTCTAAATGTAATTCATTTTGTCGTTTTCTAAACTTTTCCTTTTTTTTTTTTTTTTCCTTTTTTAATCTGATGATTGTAGTAATCTCTCATGAACGTTAATAGCTGCAGTTGATTTTGTCAGTATCATCGACATACATATTCTGTCTCTCTCTGTCTGCCTCTCTCTCACATACACGTACGACGTATATATATATATATATATATATATATAGAGAGAGAGAGAGAGAGAGAGAGAGAGAGAGAGAGAGAAGAGAGAGAAGGGGGAGGACAAAGTAAGACACAGAAGGAAGGGGTGATAAGCACGTTAAGTTTCTCCACTGCCATCAACAACCAGCACTCTCATTCACTCACTCACCTCGCAGACATAGCAGAACGTGTGGGCGTGCAGTCGGCGGTGCCTCCAGTAATGCAGCTGGCTGGTGAACGTCTCGCCGCCAGAACGGCAGCTGAAGACCGGAACCGTCTCCCGAACATGTCGTCCTGCCCTGGAGCTTGCCTCCTGGGCCGGGTCTTTCTGGCCCTTCTCCTCCGCCTTCTCCCTTGCCGCTTTCTCGCCCGCTGGGATGAAGGCAGCAGGTCGTGAAGCGGTGACGTCAGAACCGTCGCGGGACCGTTCTGACGCCAAGGTTCCCGTCACGGGCGACACAACTGGTGGAGGTTTGCGCTGTTTTTTTTGTGCCGGAGGACCAGAGCGAGCCGGTCTGCAGGTGGCGTGGATGTTGGGAATGGTCTCGGAATCTGGCACGAAGTCTTCCTCGAACTCTGGGTCTTCCAGGTCGTTGCAAGTCACCGCAGACGGTGTTGAAGACGCATGGCTCTGGCTCCCCGTACTGCCGAAAACGTCATGGAAGGAAGTGTCCTGGGCAGCAGAGACGAGGGCGGAGTACGGCCGCTTTCTGGGGCCAGAGACGGAGGGTGCTGGTGGAAATGGCGTGTCCTGAGACTGTCATAAGAGTCAGTGCTAGCGTCATACAAATCCGAGCTCTCGGATTATCAGTTGTTTTGGCGACACGTTTGCGTTTTCCTCTTTACTTCATTTTCTCGAAAATAATCGTGTCTGATAATCTTAGTGTCATTATTTTCTGAACCGTGTTTGAAAACATAGTCCCGATCACGAGCTAGTATATATTCAGGGCTGGTGGAACCTTGTTCATTTTTTGATGTCTCTTCTGGGCTGCTGAGTATCTGTCAGTTTCAAATATTCCTTTGAAGCTCTCAGGTTCTGGATCATTTGCTGACAATGACCTCGCTTCAGGACTGCTGGATTCCTGACCGGTTACAAACATGCTTTCACGATTCTCGGGCTGCTGTTCGGATGCTGAAGTCTCTTCAAAGCTTTTGGCCTCCTGCTCAGCTGCTAGATGTTCTTCTGGGCTGTAAGGGTCCTGTTCAGCTGCTAGATGTTCTTCTGGGCTGTAAGGGTCCTGTTCAGCTGCTGACGTGTCTCCCGGGCTGTTGGGTTCGTGCTCGATCTCTGAGGCCTCCTGAGAACTCTTGTGGTCGTGTTCACTTGCTGAGGTGTAGTCAGGGCTGTAGAGATCATGCTCAGCTGGAGACGCTTCACACGGGCTGCCTGTGTCCAGCTCAGACGCTGATATTTCACACACGTAGATGGGTTTCCGCCCTTTGGCTGACGCCTTGTAAATTTTTATGGATTCTCTTTCCGTTGTTGGCGTCTTCCCAGGACTACTGTTGTCAGCACCAAAGAGACGAGGATCAACGTCCGCTAGGGCAGACTTGACCTCAAGGTCTGGAGCTCTGAGTGGAAGGTTCATCGTGCGTGCTTCTTGAGGGAAGCTGTCTTCGTTTCCCTGGCATGTGAACTCCTCATTGGCCTGAACTTTATCAACGTGGTAATCCTCAGCGCTGTATTCCATAGTAAAAGGCACTGGTCTCAACTCAATGAAATCATTTGGTGAAGGTGTTGGGGTCTGTGCTGACCAGATTTCACGCATCTGAGATCGTTTAGCGTGTGATCAGCTACGTTCATTGTGTAGGCATTTTCACCATGTTCACTCCCACGGTTTTGACGGTTTGGGTCGGATTTTCCAGAGCTTCTATCGCTGTTGCCAGAAGTGTTAACTTTTCGTCGCTTTCTTCATTGCTCATCTGTATCTTGGCGGTGTCAAGGGGGCGGCTTCTGTCACTAAACCTTGTTTTCGCGATTTCCAACTCTTTGTTGCGTTCGTCACTGCTCCATGAAGCTGCTGTCATTCTCATGGTTTTAAATCTGTGCCCCGTGTCAGCTGAAACACTGCACTTGTCGCTTTCTTCATCCTTCACGTTGCCTCTCTCTTCCTGGGTCTGTCATACCACGTGTTACCATTTGGAACCGCTGCTGTGTCATTGCACTGAGCACTCTTTTCCTCCCTTACTTCGTCGCCTGTCGCCAGATCCACACATTTCCTGTCATTCATGTCCCTCGCACACTCCTCGTTCTCTATGAGAATTTCATTGGCACTCTTGACCAGCTGCTTCCCTTTTTCCTCACGAATGTTTAGATATTTACTTTTGTCCTTGATTTCATATATATCTGGGTTGCTTTGTCACTTTTGTCGGTGAGTATTGCTTCACAGACCACAGCTTCGTCACAGTTACGTGTATCGCTTGCTTTGCTGATTGCATCAGTGAACCCCGATTCATAAATCACGTCTTTGTTCTCGTCACATGTACGGCGTATTTTGTTGATTTCATCAGTTAATGATAGTTCAGGGATCCCGCCTTTCATTTCATCACGTGTGTGCTTTGTTTTTTTGTGTATTCCTTCTTCGTGTACAGCTTCAGGAGCTGTGTCTGTGTCCTTGTCTTGCGGGTTGCTCGTTTGGCTGATTTCATCTGTGAGCACTGCTTCAGGGACCGCGCCTTTGCGCTTGTCACTAATTTCACACATCCTGTTCGTTTTAGCTGACGCTTGTTGTACCTCATCAGTCTCGTTTTGAGGAACTTCATCAGTACTTCGACAGTTTTCGCCACCTTGTGCGACCCGTTTCTCGTGTTTTTCTACAGAAGACTCCTTCAAGTTTTCAACAATCTCTGAGCACGTGTGTTCATGTCCACTCTTTTTATCCCGCTCTTTTGTAGTTTTCAAATCTGTGTCAGCATCACATGCTGTGTTTAGGCTCTGAATCCTCACGATAGTTAGATTCCTTGGCTGAACGGGCCGGAAGGATGTTATAGTTCACTTCATTGCGCAGGCCGGTGAACTGTTCTTCACTGTCATCATCACAGGGTTTCCCTGTGTCAGGACTAGGACCAACATGACGGTCAGAGTCAGAGCTGTCTTGTGGCTGAATGTTCTCAGCTTTCTCTCTTTGCGCGGAACTGGTCCGCGGAACAGAGGGTTGACTCGACAAACCGACTTCTTGGTCACATTCAGCAGCTATTAAACGCTGCTCTCGATTCCCACTGTCGCTGCTTTCAGTGTCAGCCACTCGATGCGCATCTTGGGTACACGTATCACGTGCATCACTCACAGTCAGGCCAGTCTCGGTCTTCTGGCTTTTATTTTCAAAGCCAGATTTCGTTCTGCACCCCTTCTCACGATCTGGGGTGAGGCGAATAGCAGTTTTGTCACAATTTGGTGAAAATTCTGTGAAGTTCTGGAGGTCAAGGTCACTGGACGCCCTGCTCCCTGTGTGTGTGATGAAGACACTGGCTTTCTCCGCCCTGTTGCTTCCCATTCGTTCTGGAAAAGCTTTCCGTTGCTCCTGTGCGGGATCACCGGACGCAATTTTGTATCTAGGTCTGTGTTTCCGTCACCGACCGTATCATCTGCTCTTTGTGATACTTGTTTATCAACGTTGAATCTTTCTTTGTCAGCGACGACTGCTGGCATATCAGGTTTGGCAACACTTCTTGGTGAGGCGATGAAGTGTGGGATTTCTGTTTCCTGTTCAACAGTACCTAAACTTTATTGCTGTTGATTCTCTGGTTTTCACTTCAGGATCAGCAGCAGCAGCCCGTACAGTTATTGCTGTCAACCCTGTGGTTTTCACTTCTGGTTCAACGGCACTCACCGTTATCGCTGTCACTTCTGATGTTTTTGCTTCTCGTTCAGCATCACTCGCTGTCCTTTCTGTGGTGTCTAGTTTCGATTCAGCAGCTCTCCGTGTCGTTGCTGCAACTTCTACGGCGTTCACTACGCGTTCGGCTCTACTCAGTGGGGTCATTGCCAGTTCTGTGTTGTTCACTTCTTGTTCACCACTGTCCACTGCTATCGCTTTCACTTGTGAGTTTTTCGTTTCTGCTTCACCTTTACTCCAAGTCATTGCTGCCGTCTCTGTCATGCTCACGGCTGGCTCACCACTACTCAAAGTCATATGACCGCCTCCTCTGAAAATTTTGCCTCTGGTTCTGTGCAACGCCCTGTCAACGCTGCGACTTCTGTGGTGTTCACTTCTGGTTCAACAGTACTCGCTGTCGTTGCCGCCATTTCTTTGGTGTTCACCTCAGGTTCAACAGTACTCGCTGTCGTTGCCGCCATTTCTTTGGTGTTCACCTCAGGTCGAACAGTACTCGCTGTCGTTGCCGCCATTTCTTTGGTGTTCACCTCAGGTCGAACAGTACTCGCTGTCGTTGCCGCCATTTGTGTGGTGTTCACTTCTGGTTCAACAGTGTTCGCTGTCGTTGCTGCCATTTCTGTGGTGCTCACTTGTGGTTCAACAGTACTCACTGTCAACGCTACCACTTCTGTTGTGTTCACTTGTGGTTCAGCAGTACTCGCTGTCAACGCTACCACTTCTGTTGTGTTCACTTGTGGTTCAGCAGTACTCGCTGTCAACGCTACCACTTCTGTTGTGTTCACTTGTGGTTCAGCAGTACTCGCTGTCAACGCTTCCACTTCTGTTGTGTTCACTTGTGGTTCAGCAGTACTCGCTGTCAACGCTACCACTTCTGTTGTGTTCACTTGTGGTTCAGCAGTACTCGCTGTCAACGCTTCCACTTCTGTTGTGTGTCACTTGTGGTTCAACAGTACTCACTGTCAACGCTACCACTTCTGTTGTGTTCACTTGTGGTTCAGCAGTACTCACTGTCAACGCTTCCACTTCTGTTGTGTTCACTTGTGGTTCAACAGTACTCACTGTCATTGCTGCCATTTCTAATGTGTTCACCTCTGGTTCAACAGTATTCACTATATCATTGCTGACACGTCTGTGGTATTCACTGTCGCGGCTGTCACCTCTGTGGTGTTCACTTCTGGTTCAATAGAATTCACTGTCAGTGCTACCATTTCTGATCTGTTCACCGGTTCAACAGAAACTCAGTGTCGTTGCTGCCACCTCTGTGTGGAGGTCATTTCTTCTTCACTAGTAGTCACTGTAATTGGCGCTTCCTCTGTTGTGTTTCACTTCTGGTTCACTGGTACTCACTTCCATTGCCGCCACCTCTGTTGTGTTCACCTCTGGTTCAACAGTACTCGCTGTGATTGCTGTCATTTCTGAGGTGTTCATTTCTGGTTCAACAGTACTTGCTGCAATTGCTGCCATTTCTGAGGTGTTCACTTCCGAGTCAGTAGTACACAGTGTCAATGCCGCCACCTCTGTGGTGTTCGCTTTTTGTTCAATGGTATTCACTGTCATTGCTACCATTTCTGATCTGTTCACTGGTTCAATAGAACTCAGTGTCGTTGCTGCCCCTCTGTGGAGGTCATTTCTTCTTCACTAGTAGTCACTGTAATTGGTACTCCCTCTGTGGTGTTCACTTCTGGTTCACTGGTACTCATTTCCATTGCCGCCACCTCTGTAGTGTTCTCTTCTGGTTCAACAGTACTCGCTGTGATTGCTGTCATTTCTGTGGTGTTCACCTTTGCTTCAACAGTACTCGCTGCCATTTCTGAGGTGTTCACTTCTGGTTCACTGGTGCTCACTGTCATTGCTGCCATTTCTGTTGTGTTCACTTCTGGTTCAACAGTTTTCACCGTCACTGCTGCCGTTTCTGAGGTATTCACTTCTGAGTCAGTGGTACACAGCGTCACTGCCGCCACCTGTGTGGTCACTTTTGGTTCACTAGTATTCACTGTCATTTGCTGCCATTTCTGATGTGTCCACTGGATCAACGGTATTCACTGTCACTGCTGCCATTTCTGATGTGTCCACTGGATCAACGGTATTCACTGTCGCGGCTGTCACCTCTGTGGTGTTCACTTCTGGTCAATAGAATTCACTGTCAGTGCTACCATTTCTGATCTGTTCACCGGTTCAACAGAACTCGGTGCCGTTGCTGCCACCTCTGTGGAGGTCATTTCTTCTTCACTAGTAGTCACTGTAATTGGTACTCCCTCTGTGGTGTTCACCTCTGTTCACTAGCACTCGCTGTCGCTGCCACTTCCGCTATGGTGTTCCCTTGTGGTTCACTAGCACTCACTGTCGTTGCCACTTCCTCTGTGGTGTTCCTTGTGGTTCACTAGCACTCACTGTCGTTGCCACTTCCGCTGTGGTGTTCCCTTGTGGTTCACTAGCACTCATTGTCGTTGCCACTTTCGCTGTGGTGTTCACTTCTGGTTCACTAGCACTCATTGTCGTTGCCACTTCCGCTGTGGTGTTCACTTGTGGTTCACTAGCACTCACTGTCGTTGCCACTTCCGCTGTGGTGTTCACTTCTGGTTCACTGGCACTCACTGTCGTTGCCACTTCCGCTGTTAAGTTCGTTTCTCGTTCAGCAATGTTCGCTGTCATTGTTGCCAGCTCGGTGCAACTCCTTTCCGGTTCAGCTCGACTCCACACCATGGCTGCCTTTTTCGAGTTGTTCACATCTGGTTCATCAGTACTCACTGTCACCGCTACCAGCCGTGTGGCGTTCACTGCTGGATCAAGACCGCTAGCTGCCCTTTCCATCACACGTGTGTTGTTCGCTCCAGGTCCGGTATTACTTAGGGCCACTGCTACCATCTCCGCTGTGGTCGGGTTCCCTCTTGGTTCAGCAGAATGCAACATCGTTGACGCCGTCTCCGTGGTGTTCACTTGTGCCTCATGAGTGTTCACTATAATTGCTGTCAGCTCTGAGGGGTTCACGTCTGGGTCAGCTCTACTCACAGTCACTGCTGTAAACCTCTGTGGCGTTCTCTTTTGGCTCAGCACCTCCGACTGTCATTGTTGGTGGTGGCTCTTTATTGTTGAGGTTAGGTTGGGCGCTACTCATTGCCATTCTTGCAAACTCTGTGGTATTCACTTCCGCTTCAGAACTTCTCTTCTCCGCCGCTGTGTCCATTCTTTGTTCAGGATTATTCTTCTCTGTGGCGTTCACTTCTGGATCAGCACTACGATTCTCTGCGATATCCGCTGAAGGTGTAGCACTGCTGTTCTCTGTAATGTTCACTTCTGGTGTAGCACTGCTGTTCACTGTAATGTTCACTTTCTGGTGTAGCACTACTGTTCACTGTAATGTTCACTTCGGGTGTAGCACTACTGTGTTCCCTGTAACATTCACTTCTGGTGTAGCACTACTGTTCTCTGCAAAGTTCACTTCTGGTTTAGCACTATTGTTCTCTGCCGGGTTCACTTGTGGTGTAGCACTACTGTTCACTGTAATATTCACTTCTGGAGTAGCACTACTGTTCTCTGTAATATACACTTCTGGTGTAGCATTACTCTTCTCTGTAATGTTCACTTCTGGTGTAGCACCACTGTTCTCTGTAATATTCACTTCTGGTGTAACACTACTGTTCTCTGTAATATACACTTCTGGTGTAGCACTGCTGTTCTCTGTAATGTTCACCTCTGGTGCAGCACTACTGTTCTCTGTGGGGTTCACTTCTGGTGTAACACTACTGTTCTCTGTAATATTCACTTCTCGTGCAGCACTGCTGTTCTCTACAATGTTCACTTCTGGTGTAGCACTACTGTTTTCTACAATGTTCACTTCTGGTGCAACACAACTGTTCTCTGTAACGTTCACTTCTGGTATAGCACTACTGTTCTCTGCGGGGTTCACTTCTGGTGTAACACTACTGTTCTCTGTAATATTCACTTCTGGTGTAGCACTAATGTTCTCTGTAATGCTCAAGTCTGGTGTAGCACTACTGTTCTCTGTAATGTTCACTTCTGGAGTAGCACTACTGTTCTCTGTAATGTTCACTTCTGGTGTAGCACTACTGTTCTCTGTAATGCTCACTTCTGTTGTAGCACAACTGTTCTCTGTAATGTTCACTTCTAGTGTAGCACAACTGTTCTCTGTAATGTTCACTTCTGGAGTAGCACTACTGTTCTCTGCGAGATTCACTTCTGGTCTACCACTACTGTTCTCTGTAATGTTCACTTCTGTTGTAGTACACTGCTGTTCTCTGTAATGTTCACTTCTGGTGTAGCACTACTGTTCTCTGTAATGTTCACTTCTGGTGTAGCACTGCTGTTCTGTAATGTTCACTTCTGTTGTAGCACTGCTGTTCTCTGTAATGTTCACTCCTGGTGTAACACTACGGTTCTTAGTAATATTCACTTCTGGTGTAGCACTGCTGTTTTCTGTAATGTTCACTTCTGTGTAGCACTACTGTTCTCTGTAATGTTCACTTCTGGTGTGGCATTACTGTTGTCTGTAACGTTCACTTCTGGTGTAACACTACTGTTCTCTGTAATATTCACTTCTGGTGTAGCACTGCTGTTTTCTGTAATGTTCACTTCTGGTGTAGCACTACTGTTCTCTGTAATATTCACTTCTGGTGTAGCACTACTGTTCTCTGTAATGTTCACTTCTGGTACAGCACTACTGTTCACTGCGGGGTTCACTTCTGGTGTAGCACTACTGTTCTCTGTAATATTCACATTTGGTGTAGCACTACTGTTCTCTGCGAGATTCACTTCTGGTCTACCACTACTGTTCTCTGTAATATTCACTTCTGGTGTAGCACTACTGTTCACTGTAATATTCACTTCTGGTGTAGCACTACTGTTCTCTGTAATATTCACTTCTGGTGTACCACTACTGTTCTCTGTAATATTCACTTCTGGTGTAGCACTACTGTTCACTGTAATATTCACTTCTGGTGTAGCACTACTGTTCTCTGTAATGTTCACTTCTGGTGCAGCACAACTGTTCTCTGTGGGGTTCACTTCTGGTGTAACACTACTGTTCTCTCTGCAATGTTCACTTGTGGTGTAGAACTATCGTTCTCTGCGAGATTCACTTCTGGCCTACCACTACTGTTCTCTGTAATGTTCACTTCTGGTGTAACACTACTGTTCTCTGTAATGTTCACTTCTGGTGTAGCACTACTGGTTTTTGTAATGTTCACTTCTGGTGTAACACTACTGTTCTCTGTAATGTTCACTTCTGGTGTAACACTGCTGTTCTCTGTAATGTTCACTTCTGGTGTAACACTACTGTTCTCTCTGTAATGTTCACTTCTGGTGTAACACTGCTGTTCTCTGTAATGTTCACTTCTGGTGTAACACTACTGTTCTCTGTAATATTCACTTCTGCTGTAGCACTGCTGTTCTCTGTAATGTTCACATCTGGTGTAACACTGCTGTTCTCTGTAATATTCACTTCTGGTGTAGCACTACCGTTCTCTGTAATGTTCACTTTCTGGTGTAGCACTGCTGTTCTCTGTAATGTTCACTTCTGGTGTAGCACTGCTGTTCTCTGTAGTATTCACTTCTGGTGTAGCACTACTGTTCTCTGTAATGTTCACTTCTGGTGTAGCACTACTGTTCTCTGTAGTATTCACTTCTGGTGTAGCACTGCTGTTCTCTGTAGTATTCACTTCTGGTGTAGCACTGCTGTTCTCGGTAGTATTCACTTCTGGTGTAGCACTACTGTTCTCTGTAGTATTCACTTCTGGTGTAGCACTATTGTTCTCTGTAATGTTCACTTCTGGTGTAGCACTGCTATTCTCTGCAGTATTCACTTCTGGTGTAGCACTACTGGTTTTTGTAATGTTCACTTCTGGTGTAGCACTGCTGTTCTCTGTAATGTTCACTTCTAGTGTAGCACTACTGTTCTCTGTAATGTTCACTTCTGGTGTAGCACTGCTGTTCTCTGTAATGTTTTTACTCTGGTGTAGCACTACTGTTCTCTGTAATGTTCACTTTCTGCTGTAGCACTGCTGTTCTCTGTAGTATTCATTTCTGGTGTAGCGCTACTGTTTCTCTGTAATGTTCACTTCTGGTGTAGCACTGCTGTTCTCTGTAGTATACACTTCTGGTGTAGCACTACTGGTTTTTGTAATGTTCACTTCTCTGGTATAGCACTACTGTTCTCTCTGTGATGTTCACTTCTGGTTCAGGAGAACTGTTCTCTGTGATATTCACTTCTGGTTCAGGACAACTGTTCTCTCTGTGATGTTCACTTCTGGTTCAGGACAGCTGTTCTCTGTGATGGTCACTTCTGGTTCAGGACAACTGTTCTCTGTGATGCTCACTTCTGGTTCAGGACAGCTGTTCTCTGTGATGGTCACTTCTGGTTCAGGACAGCTGTTTCTCTGTGATATTCACTTCTGGTTCAGGACAACTGTTCTCTGTGATATTCACTTCTGGTTCAGGACAGCTGTTCTCTGTGATATTCACTTCTGGTTCAGGACAACTGTTCTCTGTGATATTCACTTCTGGTTCAGGACAGCTGTTCTCTGTGATGGTCACTTCTGGTTCAGGACAACTGTTCTCTGTGATATTCACTTCTGGTTCAGGAGAACTGTTCTCTGTGATATTTCACTTCTGGTTCAGGACAACTGTTCTCTGTGATATTCACTTCTGGTTCAGGACAACTGTTCTCTGTGTGATGATATTCACTTCTGGTTCAGGACAAACTGTTCTCTGTGATGTTCACTTCTGGTTCAGGACAACTGTTCTCTGTGATGTTCACTTCTGGTTCAGGACAACTGTTCTCTGTGATATTCACTTCTGGTTCAGTACAGCCGTTCTCTGTGATATCACACTTCTGGTTCAGTATCATTCGATGTCACTGTTGCCAGTTCTGTACTTTTCACTTCTGAATCAACGCTGTTCAATGTCACTTGTATCAGGTCGATGGTTTTCACTTCCGGTTCCGTTACTCATGGTTATCGGCATCACCTTAGGGGTTTTCCCTTCCGGTGCAGGAGCACCGACTGTCATCCTTGTCACTTCTGTGGTTTCTGTCTCTTTTTCAGCAGCGCTTTTTTTGACATGCTGTTTCCTTGTCACCTTTTCTTCCTTTTCTTCTGCCACGGCTTCAACGAGTCTGTCGGTTTGTCCGTTTCTTGTCTGGTCATCGACAGCATCCACTCTGACGATATCAACGTCATGTATTGCCTCGGTCTTCAGACCTTCCAGTCCAGATGCTGACGTCTTATGAACGTTCGCGTTACTGATATGAAATGTATGATTGCTGTCAGTCGTGATTTTACTATTGATCTCAGCTGGCTGTTCTGTCTCCAGGGCTGACTTGGACGGTGATGCATCTGCCCTGCCCGCTTTTGCCATTTGAGGAGTTAAACTCCCAGGTGAAGCAGACGTTGTCATGGTGTTTTCTTCGGCAGTATTATCCTGTGCTGCTGCAGCAGCTTTTGCCTCCGTTTCTCGCGCCCTACCATTTTTCGACTTTCGGTGAGGATTTCTTTGTCCGTTTCTTGGTTCTCTGCAGTTCTTGTAGTTGGAGTAACGGGTTGGATTTCTTCTTTTTGGCCAGAGCTTTCTTTCTCTTACAGTTACACTGTCAGCGTCTTCTGATTCTAACATCACGTTTTCTGCCGGTTTCACGCGCTCTGAGCAAGACCCGATCTGTGCACAAAGTGGTTGTGTTTCTGCTTGCCCGCATGGTGTGTTCCTGCTTGCCGGCATGGTGTGTTCCTGCTTGCCCGGCATGGTGTGTTCCTGCTTGCCCGGCATGGTGTGTTCCTGCTTGCCCGGCATGGTGTGTTCCTGCTTGCCCGGCATGGTGTGTTTCTGCTTGCCCGGCATGGTGTGTTCCTGCTTCGTCCCTGATGAGGTCGTCTCTACTCCCTTCTCACCATAGCTTCCGCTTCGTGCACTGACCTCCAGTGTCTCTGCTCTTTGTTCTTCAACGCCCGGTGTCAAGTAGTCGTGATCACTGTCCGGTCAGCACAAGCTTCCCACTTGCCCGCCACGACTGTTGCTTTCGTTCCTTCAATGGCGTGCTCTGTGTCTGCACAATCGTCTCTTTCCGCACGGTTTGCTGACAAAGTCTGCACTAGATCCGCTGATTGTTCCCCAAGGCTTCCTTCTGTTTCAACTGCCGTGTTCGTTCTTCCCTGGTCGTCGTCAAATGTGACTCGGCTTGTTTCAGTTATGTACGGATAGTGCATAGGGCGACGTTGTTCTTTTCCCACTCCGCTCTTCGATGGTTCAGATTGTGCTTTGATAACGCATGTTTTTTGAATTCAGTTGTGCCCCTTTCTGTTTCGCTGAGTCGTTCACTTTCTTCTGCAGTTTTTGACCTTTCTGTTTCCTCAGTACCGACGTCTGTCTCTGGTGTGATTAATTCTGTGTTTTGCATTTTCAGCGAAAACGTACTCCCGTTCAGTGCGCGATTTCCTGGTAGAAAACAGCCATCCTTGTTGGATACCCTCTTTAGTATGACTGCCGTCTGCTTCACGGAAATTGTCTGTCCTTCAACAGGTTTGGGGTTTTCTCGATTTTTTCCACTTGTTTTTATCGAATAGTTCCATGGGTTCCTTTGTGGGTCCGGTTTTGTGTCTTTCCCTCTGTGCACATCTTTCGTGTTTAAGACACTTCCTGCTTTTTCTCTGTGTGTGCTCTGCTCGTTCGTCGTTGTTTGTGCGCAGTTCCCTGCTGTTCTGTGCTCTCCTTGTACGGCTATGCTCTTTGACGCCACTATCGTTCGTATGATGGCGCTTTCCGGGCCGAGTTCTTTATTGATGATATTCCTTTTCTCGGACACTGCTTCTGCTGCAGTTTGACCTTGTTTGGCAATACACCTATCTCTTCTGAGTGGTCAGAAACCTGTTTGTCTTGCGTGAGATCGGTAGTTCTTGTGTCTCTTGATCTTTGAGTCAAATGTTCCATGTCTTTCTCGATCTCAGTACAGGTTACGTCTTCCGATTTCCGAGCCAACCCTTCGCCATCATCAGTACCTCTGTGTCCTCTTCGTTTGGCAGTTTCTCTTTCTTCTGCGTCTGTTCCAGTCTGGTCTGCTCTCCCTGCTCAACTATGCTTCTGAGTTCCTTTGGTATCTCCTGGGTCTTCTTTGCTTTTTAGTTCGGTACACTCAAGAATTTCGTTTCCGTTTTCATTATTTCTATTTTCGGTTTGATACCTGTCTCTAGCTGTCTCTCTTTCAACATTTCATCAAACGATTCCCCTGTTTCAACACAGTCACATATCAAAAAAAGAATTTCGATTGTAGGTATGCGGTGTGACCTCGCGCGTTCAATTGGTGCCTCTTCTACTCTGCTCGGAGGCGACCCGTGAGCAGCGGTTGGTGGATGCTCGCCGAGCTCAGCGAAAAAGGACACAGTCTGTGTGCAACTTCCGCGCACACAGTCGTCGTCAGCGCACTCATCAGGTGAAGGAGAAAGTAAGTGTATGTTTTCTCTGTCTGTCTGATCCAGGTGAACAGACAAACTGCGTGGCTGGAATCTTTGGTTCCAGCTTCCCTGAGAGTCCAAGGTGTGGATCGCCGTGCTGAAGAGCGGACGGGTCTTGGAGTGGACGGTGCGTCACCAAATCACGAGGAGTGACTGGGGAAGGTGACTGTTCAGTCATCCCCAAGACGTGGTCATCAGGCAGCGTTCCGCCGTGGGAGGTCCCGTCTTGTCCTGGTGGAGAATCACCTGCTACAGGCGCTCTCTCCACGCTCAGCGTTTCACCAGTGTCCACACTGTCCATGTCAGCCAGGTTTTCCTGGCCGTCTGTATCTGTGGCAAGCACGCGGCCTCCGTGTCAAAGGATGGTGGTTTTGTACCGGCAGGACAAACTGAATCAAGTTCCACATCATCCCCATCTCCAGTAAGTGTTATCTTTGTACACTGTGGAGAGCCAAAGACGCCCTCGTTAGCGGGGGTGTCATCACAGTCGTCACTGTTGCAGACGTCATCTCCACACGTGAATCAGAAAGAGTCACGTCAACACCGCCCTTCAAAGACGGCGACACCGCCTCCTCCACAACACACGCGCTTTCCATTTCCGCTTCCGCGATCACCTCCATGTCAGCACCGTCAAACGTGGCGTCCATCTCGATGCACTCGTCGACCTCGATGTCCTCCACCTGCCCGGAGTCAGGCACGTGCACGCCCAAGATGTCCGGCAAGGTGTCCGCACCCCGTGCTGTGGTTGGACACCTCCACCTCCACCGTCTCACACACCTCCAGGCTGGTCAGGTCCTGGCGGTCCCCTGGTGGCAGGTCCTCCTGTGGACCCGACTCCTGAACGGCCGGGCTGGAACAGTCCGGAAGTGCCATGACGTCATCGCCGCTCGGGCCGTTGCCGCCCGTGTGGGGGTCCTCTGTGGTGTTGTTCATCCCATCAACGGTTTCGGGGCCGCCAGCGTCCGGATTCCTCCTGTTGGGCGTGGTGTCCATCTGTTGGAAAGGGAGAGCAGGCTGACAGACAAGGACAGGGATCCCGACAAGCTATGTACATGAGAACGCACACCAACATAAGACGAAAAGCATGCACAGCTACCGGACGCTGTAGCAAAGTGGTTGGCATCGCGGACTCCCGGCTGGGGAGGTCGTTCGTTCGATTCCCGTCAGAGCCATTTATTTATTGGATTTTTCTGCCGCGACTGGCTCCTATCCAGCGTTGATTTTGCTATGGGCATAGTTGGGAAGACTGGGACCTCACAGTCGTGTTTCATCCACTTAATGGATGTGTCCCTGAGAGTGTTGCTCAAAATTCCCTGACCAACAGTGCAGGTTCTGTATCTCTCCAGCCTGTTATGAAAGAAAACGTAGAGTACAGTCCTGTCATGGTCTCCGTAAATCCGTAGCATCTTTATCATCGTCATCCTCATGGAGCAGCAAAAAAAAAAAAAAAAAAAAGTATCAAATTCTATGACCCTTCATGCCTTGCTCTCATGGTAACCACAGTTTCGATTGCCTCTCCGCGTCTATGGCGTTGGTTATTCTGCAGGGATCACAGGTATCGACAAAATCACGAGGACTGCAGCCAGACGGACGTGGTGGCGCCCTCCGGAGGGAGAGCCCACTCACGCCGGCTCACGACTAAGTAATCATTGTCGTCAGTAGGGGGCTTAGTAGGTGGTGTCGTGCATATATTGGATCAGAACAGGCACTACTGAACACCGCCGAAGTGACTGGGCAGCAGTGCAGTGTGTCTTCTGGTGGGCTGCCTCATGACAACTCGACCTGGACTGCTCCCTGTGGATTGCCGATGCCGGGGCTCTGACGGGACGGGCCAGGCTGTGGCGGGCTGTGGACAACGAGCGGCGTGGGTACAATGCCACTGAGGTGGCGCACAACATGAGACAGGGTTAACGCACACAAAAAAGGAAAAGAAATATGCATGCCTCTATTCATAAGAGAGAGCGCAAACACAGTACAACACAACACTAGCCCCCCCCCCCCCCCCCCCCCCCCCCCCCCCGCCCTTTGCCCTCCTCCCTCGCCCCCACTGCCACTTTCCCTTCCATACGAAAACACACGCGAGCTCAAGCACAAATAAAAGCCTGTTCCAGCGGTGGTTGATAATATTGTTTCACCGTCAGCTCGAAAATCATCATCATCATCATCAGCAGCAGCAGCAACAGCAGCAGCAGCAGCAGCAGCAGCAGCAGCAGCAGCAGCAACAGAAGAAATAGCAGTTACAATAGTACTAGCAGCAGAAGCGGCAGCAACAATAGTAATAGTAAAAGCAACAGTAGCGAACAGAACAAGAAGAACAGCAGCAACAGTGGCGGTACAAGTAGAAGTAGTAGTGTTGCAGTTGCTGCAGTAGCAGGAGCAGTCGCCGTACCAGTAGTAGTAGTAGTAGTAGTAGTAGTAGTAGTAGTAGTAGTAGCATTAATAGTAGTAGTAGCAGCCATACTAATAATAGTAGTAGTAGTAGCAGCAGCAGCCATACCAGTAGTATTAGTGGTGGTAATAGTAGTGGTTGTAGTGTTGTTCCAGTAGCACCAGCCATACCAGTAGTAGTAGTAGTCAGTATCAGTCGTCTTGCTCCAGCAGCAGCTATACCACTAGTAGTAGTAGTAGTCGTTTTTGCTCCAGCAGCAGCTATACTACTAGTAGTAGTAGTAGTAGTCGTTTGCTCCAGCAGCAGCTATACCAGTAGCAGCACAGCAGTAGTAGTAGTAGTAGTAGTCGTTTTGCTCCAGCAGCAGCTATACCACTAGTAGTAGTAGTAGTAGTCGTTTGCTCCAGCAGCAGCTATACCACTAGTAGTAGTAGTAGTCGTCGTTTTGCTCTCCAGCAGCAGCTATACCACTAGCAGTAGTAGTAGTAGTAGTAGTCGTTTTGCTCCAGCAGCAGCAGCTATACCACTAGTAGTAGTAGTAGTAGTTTTTGCTCCAGCAGTAGCAGCCCATAGTAGTAGTAGTAGTAGTAGTGCAACAGCAGCAGCATCATACCAGTAGTAGTAGTAGTAGTAGTAGTAAGTAGTAGTAGTAGTCTTTGCTCCAGCAGAAGCAGCAGCTATACCGGCAGTAGTAGCAGAAGCAACCATAGTAGTAGTAGTAGTAGTCTTGCTCCAGCAGCAGCAGCTATACCAGTAGCAGTAGTAGTAGTAGTAGCAGTAGTAGCAGTAGTAGTAGTCTTGCTCTAGCAGCAACAGCTATACCAGTAGTAGCAGTAGAAGTGTTGCTGGTGTAGCAAGAGCAGTAGTAGACACGATAGTGGCACCAGCCGCAGTGACAGCAGCAGAAGCAGTGGTAACTCATGATCCAAACAGCGCCCACACGGCCTGAGACCCCCGAACTAACGAACAGTGAATTCACTACAGCAACCACTGCCGTTACACCTTCCGCTACTGCTGCTGCGGCAGCCGTTGCCACTGCTACCACTATGACTGCTGCTGCTACTCCATGTCGCGGAGCGTGGGGGTTAGAGGTGGCTGAACATGAATCGATGCTGTGGCCGGGTCCCAACAGAGCGGTCTATCAATCATTGATAAAATCGATACACTCTGCAATCCATAAACTCAACACAGTCTTTTCACGGAGAAAACCTTCCTCATTGATATGCGCGCGCACACAGGCACAGACAGACAGACAGACAGACAGACACACACACACACACACACACACACACACACACACACACACACACAGATACACACACACACACATATACACACACACGCACGTACACACACACGCGCGCGCGCGCGCGCACACAAACACACACACACACACACACACACACACACACACACACACACACACACACAGAGCTCTGCACCCATTCATGATCATGCACTCGGACAAAGATATTCACACACACGTCTGTAAGTGTACACAACGACATAAGCATACACAGACACACCTTTATCTCTATACCCATATACAATCGTACGTGTGCACACAAACAACAAAACTCTGCGCCTCTACAAAAGAACACAAAAACATCACTGTGCTCACACACGGGACATGTATGATAACACCAGTCACAGCAATGACATCCTAGTATGGTTTCCATTCTCAGACTACGACATCGACAGCTCTTACACTTCCACCCTTCTCCATCAGAACCCATAACGAACAACTCTCCTCCCCCCCCCCCCGTGAAAAATGAAAACGTCAGCTCTCTGTAAGAGTATACACAAGGCCTACAGATACAGCCATTGAATCTTCCAACATTCCCTGAACTTGGACTTTTTTTTTTCTTTTTAAAGAGAGTACTTACATAGCGACTATCCCCGACGGCAGACCAAGCTCTAAGCGCTTTACAATCCGCATTTTCGTTTACACAACGGGGATGCCTACCTGGGTAGAGCAAACTCAAGAGCTGCCCGTAGGCGCTTTGTCCAGTCGTTTCTCCGTGTCATTCAGTCAATATAGTCATTCAATTTAACAACTCTTTCACTTCTTTCGATTTTTCATGCAGGGTGCATGTTATGTGTAATGTGCCATCCATACCAACGGCCAAATGGCCTTCTCTTCCGAAAGTTGATGATGGGATTTTTTTTTACGTGTGTGCAAGATGTTATGCGTGCATTCACACACGGAACCTCGGTTTATAGTCTCATTCGAAGGACTATTTGGGAAATGGAGTCAGAATCAATGTTAACTCCGAGTAAAAAAAAAAAAAAAAAAAAAAAAAAACCCTGTGCGGAAACAGCCCGGCAGCGGAGATTCGAACCCGCAACCCCAGGATCACCAAGATACGAGTCCGGCGCTCTACCGCCAGCCCAGCTATTCCGGCCCCCAAATGTTTTCCAGTCAGCCTACAAACAGTATACCAGACACTGAGTTCCATGACAAAAACAGACGCACATCGCACCTAGAATCACGGCGATCTTCTTAACATTCATTCATCCAGTGGCCCATGACCATGTTTCATCCGAAACACACACACACTGCATCACATGGGAATGGATCAGGTCTGGAGCGACACACTCAACCCGTAGTTAGCGTGAGAACGAAACTATGCAAAAGCAACTAGACATCTACACAAACATAGTTCTGGAAGGGAGAGGGGGCGGACAAAAAAAAAAAGAAAGAAAGAAAAAAAAAAAAAAAAAAAAAAAAAAAAAAAAAGGAAAAAAAAGAAAAAAGAAAAGAAAGACAGAAAGGAAAAAAAAAAAAAAAAACAGCTGCATTTCGAGACAGAGTTCATTTTTACGTTACCACAAAATTACACAAACTATCAACTACAAATGATACATAACAAACGTACCAAATTTCGAACTATGACGCGAATTCGGCAGACTTAACTTCGCATTAGCGAGTACGACCTACAAACAGAAAAAAAGGTCAGTACGCTTAGCATTCAAGAGAGGAGAGCAGACGACAATGCTCGGCGTGTGGTGTGGTTGAATATGACACTCTTGTCAGGACAACTGCAGCAAAGGGCAACAAGCTACTGAGACGAAAATTAGCACAGCAAGCTGTCTCACGTTAGCACGAAAGCAAGTCTTGCAAAGAAGCAATGCCCCAAGCGAAAAACTGTGCAGTACCGATCTGTAACCCTTTTATGCGCAGTTTTTCGACGGATTTTGTCTGTCCTTCTTATTCCACATAAATTTATAACAGATTTGCTGGCATAACTTAAAACACATCTGGTGGATTTGGCAAAAGCAGCCAGAGATGGATCAGTTTTGAAAGGATTACAGATTTTAACATAGCGATTCTACCAAGGGGGGATATCTGGCTTATCTTAAACAAGTATTTGATTCATATCTTAAACAAGTATTTGATGTCATCTACTTCTTTGCATAATTCATTTCCATATATTTTTTTTTTCAAATCGTTAGTGAACCAGATTCCTAGTATTCGAAATTTTGAAGGGTTCCAGTCAATTTCTAAATGTTCCATGTAACGAGCTTCACTATTTTTCATGCTTCCTAACCAAATTGCGCTTGATTTACTTAAATTCATATGAAGACCTGACACATCACCAAATTTAAGAAGAGCTTCAAGACAAGTTTCAAAAGATTTTCTATCACCCACAAGTAAAAACTCTGTGTCATCCGCGAATCGTGAAAGCTATATTCAGTATGTGATTTATGTTAATTCCATGAATGTCTTGATTATCCCTCACCCATGATGGCCAATTTCTCAGCACAAAGTACGAACAAGTACGGGGGAATTGGGTTTCCTTGTTGACATCCTTGTTTGATTCCAAACCAGTCTGAAACTTGGCCATTCACATGCGCATAAAAGTGTTTAAAAAAAAAAAAAAAAAAAAAGGAAGTATCGGTCTTCCCGAGTTAAATTTTTTTTTTTTACATCTCTGAAAGATCAAAGCACAAATGGAAAATACCACTCAGTAACTTCCCCGCAATGGTCTTTGATCAATAAACATGGTCCAGAGATTGTCTCAAAATTTGCAAAATTTGCAAAATACAACCAATTCTGGGCAGATGTTTTTGAAGCTTACAAACATTCCTACTACAAATGTGCGCCAAAAAATTCAGCTGAACTATTAGCTGGACCAATTTGCTACAATAAACGTAATCAAGTCGGAAAAAAATAAGTTGTCTCAGAAATATTTGAAAACACACAATATATTTACTATCTGGCTCATTTTTTTTTTTGTGATGACAGTGGACAGTTTCTTTTACTGAAAAGTTTCAACGAAAAATATATATCAATATTGATTTTCTTACTTTCGCCGGGTACAAGTCCACAGTACTTTATTGTATAAAGACATCTGGAATAAATATCGAAAACAGTGAATGTGTCAGTTCTCCTCTCTGTGTTAAGAAATTGTTCGCCACTTACAAAGGTTCAAAGATATACTACGATATAATGATTGAAAATAACCAGAGAGCTCCGTGTTGCGATAAATGGGATTTGAAACTGTCCCAGAGTCATGACTGGGAGTCCTGCTTCCTGAATGCTCATAACATATCGGATATAAAGCTCAAATGGTTTCAACTCAGAATATTACACAGATGCTTAGGAACAAACATAATTTTAAAAGAAATTGGACTCGTTAGTAATGACAGGTGCAGCTTCAGCGGGCTGTGTAAGGATATTAATGACCTTATGTTCTGGAGTGTACTTATGCTCAGCGTTTTGGGGACACTTTTACTGAGTTAATAACAGGAAAAAAATGTATGAATGCCCAGAATACACGTCTAACAGAATCACTTGTTCTTTCAGGATTTGATGCAACAACTGCTATTGATAGTATTTTCTGCTTCGTTATTCTTTTGGCAAAACAATATTCATACACATGTAAAATGAAAGGCAACTTTCCTCATGTAACAGGCTTTCTGAAAATATTAAAATGTCGACACCAAATTGAAAAAACATAATGCGTATATTAACATGAACTATAAAGAATTCCACACTAAATGGTTGATACATGAATTATTTGTCTCCTTTATTTAGTGGTCTGGTCAACTTCTCTGCAACTAGCGAGAGCGATCGCTGGTACTTCTTCTTTTTTTGTTTGTTTTTATTTTCATGACATATGACGATGTGGTGAGGCTCTCTTTTTTTTTTTTTTTTTTTTTTTTTTTTATCAATGTACCAAATTACTGCAACTGTGAAAAAACAATTCATATCGTTTGCAGTACTTCAGCTCCTTAACATCCAGCCCATCTGATCAAACATTTTTTTTTTTCATTAGTTTTATTTTTCATTTTCTATTTGTCCATCTCTCCCTCCCTCTTGTAAGTTTGTATTCATCTGTCAGTTCAGATGCTATATGCTCCCCGGACATGCATACACTTTGATCTAATTGGAATATGCTTACCTTACTGAATGATGCCTTATTGTATACCACATTGTATCCATGCAAAGGATAGCTACATGTACGAGCATTGCCTGTTCAACATATTGTCAACAGCTTGACTGGAGGAGGGGAGGCTGGTGGTGGTGGTGGTAGTGGTGGATTGGGGTGGGAAGGAACGGGTTAATGTTTGAGTGTGGGAGGGTAGGTAGGGAGGTAATGTTTGTTTGTGTGTGTGTGTGTGTGTGTGTGTGTGTGTGTGTGTGTGTGTGTGTGTGTGTGTGTGTGTTTTTCCTTCTCCACTGTAAAAACATTGCAAACAGTTAGCAAATATTCAAAAAAGAAACATTAAAAACAAACAAAACTACAACAACCAAAAAGCAACCCGATCTGTAACTCCATCTTGCGAAACGAAAACGTGTGCACGACTGAATGAATATGAAAGGACAATAACTGGTAACATATGGCCATTAAACACTCGCGATTCAAGCATAACACTAGATCTCTGAATATATTTACCTCACGTTATGATCGTTGTGTGTGTGTGTGTGTGTGTGTGTGTGTGTGTGTGTGTGTGTGTGTGTGTGTGTGCGTGCGTGCGTGCGCGCGCGCGCGCACGCGTGTGAATGTGTGTGTGTGTGTGTGTGTGTGTGTGTGTGTGTGTGTGTGTGTGTGTGTGTGTGTGTGTGTGTGTGTGTGACTATCTCAGCGTTCTCGTGGCAGACTCGGTTATGAGTCTGAGTCGCATATACAAGCAACCTCTTTATTCATGCATAAACATGTCAGTAAAAACAGGCGTGCGCATCTGTGTATCCATCCACAAACATGCGAGTTCACACAGATACACAAACAATTCTGTACCCATACACAAAGATAAATGTTCACACATATACAGATATACTTCTGTGCTCGTATACAATTTTATTGGTACACGCAAATACACACAAACAATTCTGTACCCATGCACAAGTATAGGAGAACAGACATTTCATTCACACCGCTCCACACACACACACACACACACACACACGCACGCACGCACACACACACACATGCATGCGCACGCACACGCATACGTACGCACACACACATACACACACGCATACAAGCACGCACGCACGGACACATACACGTACCTCTGTACCCAAACACATCACACAAGTTGTCATAGATGCTTCTCTACTGTACCTACAGTATATAGAAGTATACAAGTTGCCATAGATGCACACACTTCTGTACGTAGAAACAGGCATACAAGTAGTTATAGATGTTCACACCTATGTAACCATACACAAACATACAACTAAACACAGCTCACACACCTAAGTACTCATACACCTACTCATAGATGAACACCTCTGTGCACAGACACGTGCACTCAGATGCACCCACGTTTGTACCCATAAACGTATACACAGGTGCAAATACCGTTGCACCCAGACAAAAGAATGCTGAAAAACACACAAATACACACATTCCTTTTGCCCATACCCGTACACACAGTTATACACACCTGTGTATCCAGACACAAGCATACAGAAGATACACACCTCATGCATACAAGTAAACATACATACATTAACCTTGCATCCACATACAAGCGTACAAACGACACAGTTACACACACCCCCCTGTATCCAGATACAAGTAGACAGAGATCCCCCCTTCCCCCGTATCAACACATAAGCATACATATATAGCCCCCCCCCCCCCCCCCCCCCTGTAGACATAGTTACACACATCCCTGTATCAACACACATAAGCATACATATATAGCCCCCCCCCCCCCCCCCCCCCCTGTAGACATAGTTACAAACATCCATGTATCAATGCACAAGCATACATATATAGATACCCCCCCACCCCCAAGTAGACATAGATAACACACATCCCTGTATCAACGCACAGGCATACAAGGAGACATAGATACACATCTTTGTGACCAGAAACAGACAGACACAGTCATGGATACGCACACCCTTGCATTGAGACACAAGCAATATAAGCAGATATAGATACACACATCTGGAGCCCAAGACATACGCATGCATACAGACATAGATACCCTCCTCCCCCCACCTCTGCCATGACACAAGCTACAAGTAGACATAGAAGCACACCTCTGTACCCTGATGAAAATATAAAAGTAGACATAAATACGCCCCCTCCCCCCCCCCCCCCAACACACACACACACCACACACACACACACACACACACACACACACACACACACACCCTCTTGTCCTTCGCTAAATTAATACGCTGCTTTTCTTAGGGGAAAAAAAATCAAAGAAAAACCTACCCGGAAATGTTCCTCTGACAATCCTGAAAACTATTATCTGCCCTTTTCACTGGACTGATTGAAATCTGCTTTTCAGCATACTGCGTTTCTGCTTCTGGCCATGACCACCTTCGGAAGCAGCACCTCCCAGGAAGCTGGCTCCATACTCTTTTAAAAGTGTACAATCTAATCCAGACTTCAGGCTTTCGACGTCACTCCGGGCCCGAAACCCGAAAAAGACTTGACCATTGCCACGCCCAGTTATTGCCCAATAGCTCTGACCAATCGCCGGTGTAAAACTAACGCAAAAGAGGGGTCAACTTTCGAGTCATGTGGAAGCGGGAAACCTATGGTCTTTCGGACGAAGAACAGAAAGGTTTCTACAAGTACCATTCTACAGCTGACCGTTTAGTCCGTCTTGAAACCATCATCCTAAGAGCTTTTATTTACGAACAACATGCTGACCTGGAGAAAGCTTACGACACCTGGTATTGAGACCTGGTATTCTTGTGGATGTACATAATCTGGGTTTTCGAGGCGATCTGTCTCTCTTTATTAGAAACTCTCAGGAATATCGGTACCATAAGTAACTGTTGGCACCACACTATCTGACATCCATAAGCAGAGGTTCGGTGTACCCACAAGGGTGTATCCTTTCTCCTGCTCTTTTAGTGTTAAAATCAGTGACATAGTCCAATCTGTAAACCATGATGCCGAGTCCTCTCTATTTATTGACGACTCTGCACTCTACGCAGTTGGAGCCACCAATGCTGGGGCATCAAGTCAACTGTAATTTTTTACGTGTACATTTCTTACGTATAACTGCAGTTGGTAGTTGTAATTTATAGTTTCTACCATTTTGTGGCAATGAAAAATGCAGCGTGTCTCAACACACAGCTTTTCTTTGTTCTTCAGAACTTGTGTTCAAACATTCTCAGCTCCTGAATTTTTTTTAAACTGTACGCCTCTCTAAGAACTGATGGTCATACGATAGCTTTTTTCTTTGGTTCTATACCCTTGTTGGCCTTCGCGGGATTAAAGGCGGCTGATCAACTTGCCAGGAAAGCATAGGATAGGATAGGATAGGATAGGATAGGATAGGATAGGATAGGATAGGATAAGATAGGATGAGATGAGATCAGATGAGATCAGATGAAATGAGATAAGAAACAATTCATCATCTCATCATGAGAAATTTGGTCCAGGTGCATTTCACACAAAAAACACAGCACTAGAAAGCGACCAAACACAAAAACATAAAAAAATCAACATCACAGAAAACAAACATTTCATACATTCATTGCACATTACGTTATACATAATATCAATTTATATATTGCACATTCATACATAATCACATCATTTACATTGTATATTATAAAAAAAATCACAATAAAAATGTTTATAAATGTAAAGAGACTAATTTAACGACTAAATCAAACAAATTTGTGTATAAATGATATTATAGGACACATTTACAGTCCCACACAAATACACCCACGCACATACACAAGTTTGCACAAACATCCCCACACTCACAGACAGGTATCCATCCATCCCCGCACACCACACAAACGTGCGCGCCCTCGCGCGCGCATACATGCGCATACAGTACACACACACACACACACACACACACACACACACACACACACACACACGCGCATACATATAAACACAAACACAAACATACACTCACATGTGCACACGCATGCGCACACAAACATGCACACGCGCACTCTCACCTAATACAAATTCAGAATTCGTGGGTTAAAAAAAAAAGTTTTGCTTGATAAAGGTTACTGATTTAAAAGGTGGATTGAATGGAGAATAAAAGTTTTTTGAGCTCTTGTTTTCACTCTCAATGTTCTGTACCGACGTCCTGATGGTAACAGTTCATAATGCTTAGCCAGGATATGGCTATCATCACTGGCTGTCTGTCTGGCTTTGTTCAGCACTCTTCTGTCGTACAACGCTTTCAAAATGGTTTGTCTTGCACCCACAACTTTACTACACACACTCACAATATCATTCAGCACATTCTCACATCGCAAACTCAAACTCCCATACCAACACATAAAAGAAATGGTAAGAACAGATTCAACACAGGATCGATAATAGGTTTGTAGAATATCAGGAGCAACACCAATATTTCTCAGTTTTTGCAAGCAGAATATTCTAGATTGACATTTCCTGTGTACAGATTCAACATTTTTGTCAAAAGTAAGCTTTTTATCTTTAACTGTACCTAAATATCGGTATTCATCAACTCTTTCAATAGTTTCTCCATCAATAGTAAGTTTTGGAACTGGTGGTGGATCTTTACGGAAATTGATAAACATTTCTTTTGTTTTTGTAACACTGAGGTCCAGATAATTATCCTTGCACTAAGAACAGAACTGTTCTACCTCTCTAAAATAATCTGTATCTTAATTTGACACAAATCTTCAAGAGCAGAATCGTCAGAGTACTTGGTGATCGGAGTTTTCTCTGTACCTCTGCAACTGTTGGTATATAAAGTAAAAAGTGCAGGGGACAGCACTGTACCCTGGGGAGCACCAGTACAAGTAGAGTGTTCAGATGAGATTGCAGATTGGAAACGAACTGACTTCGTGTTCTATTAAGTAAGAAGCTCATGATCCAGAGAATGAGTTTCGGATCTACCTGCAAAGTTAACAGTTTCAAGGCCAAGAGATGAGGTTGTATTGTGTTAAAAGCATGTTATAAAGAATTGTTCATAGTCTCTATCCCTAACACCGAAACCCAAAGATCAGACTTTCGTCAAAAGTTTCTGGCGAGAGGACTGGAATACAGAAATGTGTAACAAATCCTTTAAAATTCATCCAAACCTCGAAGAGGCTTCACCATCCTGGACTGGAAAAAAAACAGTTTTGTGCGGACTACACGCAAGCCGTTCCTTTAACACCCACTCGTATATATTTTTTTTCAAGGTGAAGAAGCTCCCTGGTATATCCCAAGTGATGTACCACACTATTTCGGTTGTTCTTGTGGAGTGTTGGGACTTACGTGATGTCAGAAACGAAAACACTTTTCAGCAAATTCCATGAAAACTTTCTACAGATACTCCATGACACGTCGTTTTTCAGTTCCCGAATAGATCTCTTTTTCGTCTAACTTAAGACGTTCCCCGAAGAACGATTTTAAGCGACTTTCACGTGTTTTCCCAAATTTGGTTTCTTGAAGGTTTTTTCTGTTCTCTATAACAACTTTTTAACAAATTCATAATGAACTGACTTTGACGAGTGAACAGTACTGATGCAGCCCCTATTAGTCGACTGGACTATAAACAACATGAACTGAACTGAATTATGTGCTGAAATAATATGCAAAATGTCGTGATGTAGAAATTCAAAGCGATTACGAATATCATATGCTTAATTCGTACAAGGTATCAGTTTGACGATG
This sequence comes from Conus betulinus, assembly GCA_016801955.1. Lineage (NCBI taxonomy): Eukaryota > Metazoa > Mollusca > Gastropoda > Neogastropoda > Conidae > Conus > Conus betulinus. The sequence goes on along the minus strand of JADBJO010003601.1, from coordinate 175,600 downwards.
ATAATCCTTTTATCTTTCATTTATAAGACAGAGGTTCTTATTTAAAAAAGAAAAGAAGAAGAAGAAGAAGAAGAAGAAAAAAGAAAACTCCGATTGAAACGTTCCATGGACCTGAACAACCACCTCCGCCCTAAAACTTTTATCACGAAAATAAAATCAACGTTTGGTTAAGAAAGAAAGAAGACTACAGTAGAAACACGGTACCCCCGACAAAATCTAAAATGTCAGGATTCTGGTATTAAATGAATTAAAAAAATGACCAAAATGAATGTTGCTGATAAATTCTGACGAAGTTAAAACTTTACTCCAATTTCGGGCGAAGAGGCCATGCACTCCTATGGGCAGAGTGGCAATATTCGCGTCCATCATTCTTTCAAGAAGTAGTTTATTTACAGACTCCGTCACTTAACTCATCAGAAAGCGGGTTAAAGCAATGACAGAATGTCTGGGACATGCAGCCGAACAAAATCAAACGGCATATTCGGTGCAAAATGTTGAACAAGGAGCAAAAGGAATGCCGAGCATACAAGCGTTTGTGGACGCATCAAAATTAGTCTTGGACCAAGAGAAAATATATGTCGGAGTTAAAAAGAAAAATAA
>JADBJO010003601.1:140000-162500 GCA_016801955.1 Conus betulinus | reverse complement strand
GCGCGCGTGCGTACACACACACACACACACACACACACACACACACACACACACACAAGCACGCATGCATGCACACACGCGTGCGCTCACACAGACACAGACACAGACACGGACACAGACACACACAGACACACACAGACACACACAGACACACACACACACACACACACACACACACACACACGAACTCATGGAGACAATGACACTCAGAGGCGGACAGGTAGGTAAAGCGATATAAAAGAAGAACCCGTGAAGAAAGGTAACAACACATTTAGATGAAGAGACAGGGATGCTGGCTCTTTGAGACGGACAGAGAGATTTAGAATACGAATGGATAGAGTGAAGGATGCGTACAGATTAATCGATCTAACGACATACAGACACGGATAGAAAGAAAGAGGGACAAACGCAAGGACAGATTGAGATGGGGGACACAGAGAGGGACAAATCAAGGCTGGGACACACAGAGAGGGGACGACTGGAGACAGAGACACATAGAGAGAAAAAAAAAATAGACTGGGAAACAGAGAGAAGAAAAATAGAGACCTTGACACATATAGACCGGACGGACGAGTACCAAACAGCCTGCCGTGACTGTGAAGAGAACTATGTCGGGGAAACTGAGAGAAACCTTCGAAAACGCTTGACAGAACACAAAAGGGAATCATCACCAGTAGGCGCCCACCTACACGCCCAGCAACATCAGTTCGAATATGACAACATCAGCGTTCTCGACCATGACAATAAATGGTTTCAGCGTGGGGTGAAGGAGGCTGTACATATTGCCGCCAGCAACCCCACACTCAACCGGGACCGGGGCAGACACACCTCGCCATCGGTGTACAACACACCTCACTGTTCAGTCATATGACCAGGGTTCGACCCGTGGTCGTGTGCACTGAACGCCAGTTTCACCCAGTAGCAACACTACCGCTGAAGAAGACGGACGGAGGTCTGTCGAAAGCTCCAAGTAAGTGCTATTCCGAGCTGAGTGACCTGTCTAAATCCGGTAGTCGTTATGAATAAAGACAGGTTATACATTAAGAAGAAAACAGAGATCAGGACACTTAGAGACTGACAGATAAGGACACATAGAGAAGAAAAATAGAGATCAGAGCACATAGAGACAAATAGAGACGGGGATACATAGAGAAGAAAACAGAGATCAGGACACAATGAAATGGACCAATAAAGAAGGATCTACATAGAGAAGAAAAAGAGTCCAGAGCACATGGAGACGGATAAATAAAGACAGGCTTTACACCGAGAAGAAACACAGAGATTGGAGCCCCTAGAGATGGACAAATAGAGACAGGGATAGATTTTTTTTTAAAATGGAGACCGGGACACATAGAGATGGACAAACAGAGGCAGGGATACGTAAAGAAGAAAAACAGAGACCAGGATATACAGAAATGGATGAACAGAGACGGGGATACATAGAGAAGAAAAATACAGACAGGAACACATAGAGATGGACAATCAGAGACAGGTATACATAGAGAAGAAAAATAGAGACCAGGACACAATCAGACAGACAAATAAAGAAGTAAAGAAGAAAAATAGAAATGGCACACACAGAAACAGACAAATAGACACAGAGACAAATAGAGAAGGAAATAGAGACCAGGACACATACATACAGACAAATACAGACAGGATACATAACAAAGAAAAAAGAGACCAGGGTATATAGAAACGGACAGAGTTAAGGATATATTGAGAAGAAAATAAAGACTGGGACACATAAAGACAGACAAATAGAGACAGGGAAACATAGAGAAGAAAAAACAGAGATCAGGACACATACAGATGGACAAATAGAGATAGGGATACATAGAGGAGAAAAATAGGGACCAGGACACATATTGAAAAAAATGGAGACTGGGATGTATAGAGATGGCCAAATAGTGACAGGGACACATAGAGAAAAAAAAATGGAGACCGGGATGCATACAGACGGACAAATAGAGACAGCCACCATACATTGAGAAGAAAGTAGAGACCAGGACACATAGAGACAGACAAATAGAAACAGAGAGATACATAGAGATGAAAATAGAGACTGGGACAATTAGAGACGGACAAATAGAAACGGGGATACATAGAGAAGGAATTTAGAGACCAGAACACATAAGGACGAACAAATAGAGATAGGGATACATAGAGAATAAAATTTAGACCGAAACACACAGAGACGGACAAATAGAGAGACAGCGACACATAGAGAAAAAAATGGAGACCGGGACATGTAGAAACAGACAAATAAAGACAGAGATACATAAGGAATAGAATAGAGACCAGACACATAGAGATGGACAAATAAAAAAAAAGGGATACCTAGAGATGAAATAGAGACCAGGACACATAGAGACAAACAAATAGAGACAGGGACACATAGAGAACAAAAATGGAGACCGGGACACGTAGTGATGGACAAATAGAGACAGCCATGCATTGAGAAGAAAGTAGAGCCCAGGACACGTAGAGATGGACAAATGGAGACAGAGATATGTAAGGAAGGAAATAGATACCAGGACACATAGAGACGGATAAATAGAGACAGGGATAGATAAAGAAGAAAATAGAGACTGGGACACATAGAGACAGACAAATAGAGAAAGAGATACATAAGGAAGAGAAGAGACCATGACACATAGAGATGGACATATATAAACAGGGATACATAGGCATGAAAATAGAGACAGAGACACAACGAGATGGACATACTAAAACATGAATGCAAAGAGATGAAAATAGAGACCGGGACACACAGAGATGGATAAATTCAGACAGAGATAGATAAGAAAGAAAATAGAGACCAGGACACATAGAGATGGACAAATGGAACCGGGATAGATAGAGAAGGAATTTAGAGACCAGGACACATAAGGACGAACAAATAGAGACAGGGATACATAGAGATGAAAATACGGACAAATAGAGACCGCGACACATAGAAAAAGGACTGTAGACAGGGATGCATAGAGACAGACAAATAAAGACAGCCATATATAGAGAAGAAAGTAGAGACCAGGACACATAGAGACAGACAAATAGAAACAGAGATATATAGAGATGAAAATAGAGACTGGGACAATTAGAGACGGACAAACGGAAACAGGGATACATAGAGAAGGAATTTAGAGACCAGGACACATAAGGACGAACAAATAGAGATAGGGATATATAGAGAAGAAAAAATAGAGAACGAGACACACAGAGAAGGAATATAGGGAAACAGGGTAATATAAAATAGGAATTTAGAGACCAGGACTCATAGGGACAGACAAATAGAGACCGGGAAACATAGAGACGGACAAATAGAGACAGAGATGCATAGAAAAGGAAAATAGAGACCAGGACACATAAAGACGGACAAATAGACACAGAGACACACAGAGAGGAAAAATAGACTCAAGGATACATAGAGACAGGGATACAAATGGAAACAAGGATATAAAGAGAAGGAATGTAGAGACTAGGACACATAGGGATGGACAAATAAGCTCCGGGAAACATGGAGACGGACAAGTAGAGACAAAGATGCATAGAAGAAAAATGAAGACCGGGACAAATAGAGACAGACAAATATAAACAGGGATATGCAGAGAAGGAATTTAGAGACCGGGACACATACAGACGGACAAATAAAGACAGGGATACACATAGAACAAAAATAGAGAACAAGACACAGAGAGACGGAAAAATGGAAACAAGGATATGTAGAAAAGGAATTTAGAGACCAGGACACATAGGGACAGACAAATAGAGAGACCGGTTAAGATAGAGACGGACAAATAGAGACAGAGATGCATACAGAAGAAAAATAAAGACCAGGACCCTTGGAGACGGACAAACAGAGACAAAGAGATATAAAGACGGACAAACAGAGACAAAGAGATATAAAGACGGACAAACAGAGACAAAGAGATATATAAGACGGACAAACAGAGACAAAGAGATATAAAGACGGTCAAACAGAGGCAAGAATACATAGAGACGGGCAGACAGAAAACGAGGACACGTGGATACGAACACATAGAAACAGGGACACGTAGAGACGGACAAACAGAGACGGAAACAGATACAGACAGACAGATGGAAACAAGGATGTAGAGAGAGAGCCAAATAGAGATGGGGGTATGGGGAGGAAAGAACTCAAAGAGACTTGTTAAGTAGGGACACAGACACTTCATTAAAGATGCATAAATATGTAAAAGTCAGGGGACACTTTGGGAAGAACAAATAGTGACAGTAGCATGTGCAGACAGACAAACAAAGACAGGGATACATACAGACAGACAAACAAAGACAGGGATACATACAGACAGACAAACAAAGACAGGGATACATACAGACGGACAGAGACAGGGATACATACAGATGGACAAACAGAGACAGAGATACACACAGATGGACAGAGACAGGGATACATACAGACGGACAAACAGAGACAGGGATACATACAGACGGACAAAATAGAGACAGGGATACATACAGACGGACAAACAGAGAAACAGGGATACATACAGACGAACAAACAGAGACAAGGATACATACAGACGAACAAACAGAGACAGGGATACATACAGACGGACAAACAGAGACAGGGATACAACAGACGCACATATAGAGACAGGGATACATACAGACAAACAAACAGAGACAGGGATATACATACAGATGACCAAACAGATACAGGGATACATACAGACGGACAAACAGATACAGGGATACACACAGACGGACAAACAGAGACAGGGATACACACAGACGGACAAATGGAGACAGGAATACATACACACGAACAACACACAGACACAGGGATACATACACACGAACAAATAGAGACAGGGATACATACAGACGGACAAACAGAGACAAGTATACATACAGACGGACAAATAGAGACAGGGATACATACAGACGGACAAACAGAGACAGGGATACATACAGACGGACAAATAGAGACAGGGATACATACACACGAACAAAATAGAGACAGGGATACATACAGACGGACAAACAGAGACAATTATACATACAGACGGACAAATAGAGACGGGGATACACACAGACGAACAAACAGAGGCAGGGATACACACAGACGGACAAATGGAGACAGGAATACATACACACGAACAAACAGAGACAGGGATACATACACACGAACAAATAGAGACAGGGATACATACAGACGGACAAACAGAGACAATTATACATACAGACGGACAAATAGAGACGGGGATACACACAGACGAACAAAACAGAGGCAGGGATACACACAGACGGACAAATGGAGACAGGGATACATACACACGAACAAATAGAGACAGGGATACATGGAGAAAGAGAGAGGGGGACAGAGGGCGGGCAAAGAGACGAACACTCAAAAGAAAGAGGCACACAAAGCCAGACAGACAGAGACCGGAATATACAGAAACGGACAAACAGCGACAAGGGGAGAGAGAGAGAGAGAGAGAGAGAGAGAGAGAGAGAGAGAGAGAGAGAGAGAGAGAGAGAGAGAGAGAGAGAGGACGGACAAAAACCACAAAAATGAAACAAAAGAGAACAACAAAGAGACAAAAAGGGACGAACAAATCTGATAACTGCCCCCCCCCCCCCCCCCCCCCCCCTCCCATCCCCATTGTGTGTTCAGCTGGGCTGTGAACAACTTGAACTAAATTAAACAAACAAAAACAAACAAACAAACACAAACAAACCGACAAACAGAGATGAGGGCAGAAAGGAAAATGGTCAAATAGAGACAGGAACACACCGAGACAGATAGATAGAAAGAACGACACGTAATGACGATGTAAAACAGGGACAGGGGCATATACAGACGGACAAATAGAGGTGGACACAGACACGGAAAAATAAAGACAGAGCCATACATAGACGGACAAATAGAGAAAAGGACACACAAACATGGAGAAACAGAGACAGTGGTACACACAGAAACGGTCAAATAAGATGGGGCATACAGAAACGGACAAATTATGATAGGGGGCACACAGAAACGGGCAAATTATGATAGGGGCACACAGAAACGGACAAATGATGATAGGGGCACACAGAAATGACAAGTCATATTAGGGGCACACAGAAATAGACACAATGTGATAGGGACACATGAAAACGGACAAATTATGATGGGGAAACATGGAAACAGACAAATTACGATAGGGGCACACAGAAACGGACAGATTATGACAGGGGCACACAGAAACGGACAAATTATGACAGTGGCACACAGAGACAGACAAATTATGGCAGGGGCACACAGAAAACGGACAAATTATGACAGGGGCACACAGAAACGGACAAATTATGACAGGGGCACACAGAAAACGGACTAATTATATTAGGGGCTCACAGAAACGGACAAATTATGATACAGGCACATAGAAACGGACAAATTATGATAGGGACAAACAGAACAAATTATGATAGGGACACAAAGAAACGGACTAATAATGATAAGGGCATACTGAAACGGAGAAATTATGACAGAGGCACAGAGAAACAGACTAATCATGATTGGGGCACAGCGAAACGGACTTATTATGATAGGGGCACAAAGAAACGCACTAATGATGATGGGGGCACACTGAAACGTACAAATTATGATACAGTCACAAACAGACACGAACAAATTATGACAGGGGTACACAGAAACGGACAAATTATGACAGGGGCACACAGAAACGGACAAAATATGATAGGGGCACACAGAAACAGACAAAAACGGAAACGGACAAATTATGACAGAGGCACACAGAAACGGACAAATTATGACAGGGGCACACAGAAACGGACACATTATGATAGGGGCACACAGAACGGACAAATTATGATAGGGGCACGCAGAAACGGACAAATTATGACAGGGGCACACAGAAACGGACTAATTATGTTAGAGGCACACAGAAAACGGACAAATTATGATACAGGCACATAGAAAACAGACAAATTATGATAGGGACAAACAGAAACAAATTATGATAGGGACACACATAGGAACGGACTACTAATAATGATAAGGGCATACCGAAACAGAGAAATTATGACAGGGGCACAGAGAAATGGACTAATCATGACTGGGAGCACAGCGAAACGGACTAATTATGATAGGGGCACACCAAAACGTACAAATTATGATACAGCCACACACAGACACGAACAAATCACGACAGGGGCACACAGAAACGGACTAATTACGATAGGGGCACACACAGAAACGGACAAATTATAAGAGGGATACACAAAAACAAACACATTATAACAGGGGCACACAGAAATAAACACATTATGACAGTACAGGGGCACACAGAAACGAACACATTATGACAGTACAGGGGGTACACAAAAAGAAACACATTATGACAGGGGCACACAGAAATAAACACATTATGACAGTACAGGGGCACACAGAAACGAACACATTATGACAGTACAGGGGTACACAAAAAACAAACACATTATGACAGGGGCACACAGAAACGGACACATTATGACAGTACAGGGGCACACAGAAACGAACACATTATGACAGGGGCACACAGAAATGGACACATTATGACAGTACAGGGGCACACAGAAACGAACACATTATGACAGTACACGGGCACACAGAAACGAACACATTATGACAGTACAGGGGTACACAAAAACAAACACATTATGACAGGGGCACACAGAAATAAATACATTATGACAGTACAGGGGCACACAGAAACGAACGCATTATGACAGTACAGGGGCACACACAAAACGAACGAACACATTATGACAGTACAGGGGCACACAGAAATAAACACATTATGACAGTACAGGGTACACAAAAACAAACACATTATGACAGGGGCACACAGAAAACGAACACATTATGACAGTACAGGGGCACACAGAAACGAAACGAACACATTATGACAGTACAGGTGTACACAGAAACGAAACGAACACATTATGACAGTACAGGGGCACACAGAAACGAACACATTATGACAGTACAGGGGTACACAAAAACAAACACATTATGACAGGGGCACACAGAAACGGACACATTATGACAGTACAGGGGCACACAGAAACGAACACATTATGACAGGGGGCACACAGAAATGGACACATTATGACAGTACAGGGGGCACACAGAAACGAACACATTATGACAGTACATGGGCACACAGAAACGAACACATTATGACAGTACAGGGGTACACAAAAACAAAACATTATTATGACAGGGGCACACAGAAATATAAATACATTATGACAGTACAGGGGCACACAGAAACGAACGCATTATGACAGTACAGGGGCAACACAGAAACGAACACATTATGACAGTACAGGGGCACACAGAAATAAACACATTATGACAGTACAGGGGTACACAAAAACAAACACATTATGACAGGGGCACACAGAAAAACGAACACATTATGACAGTACAGGGGCACACAGAAACGAACACATTATGACAGTACAGGGGTACACAAAACACAAACACATTATGACAGGGGCACACAGAAATAAATACATTATGACAGTACAGGGGCACACAGAAACGAACGCATTATGACAGTACAGGGGCACACAGAAACGAACACATTATGACAGTACAGGGGCACACAGAAACGAACACATTATGACAGGGGCACACAGAAACGAACACATTATGACAGGGACACACAGAAACGAACACATTATGACAGGGGCACAAAGAGTCGAACACATTATGACAGGGGCACACAGAAACGAACACATTATGACAGGGGCACACAGAAACGAACACATTATGACAGGGGCACACAGAAACGGACATCTTATGACAGGGGCACACGGAAATGGACACATTATGACAGGGGCACACAGAAACGGACAAATTATGACAGGGGCACACAGAAACGAACACATTATGACAGGGGCACACAGAAACGGACAAATTATGACAGGGGCACATAGAAACGAACACATTATGACAGGGGCACACAGAAACGAACACATTATGACAGGGGCACACAGAAATGGACACCTTATGACAGGGGCACACAGAAATGGACACATTATGACAGGGGCACACGGAAATGGACAAATTATGACAGGGGCACACAGAAATGGACACCTTATGACAGCGGTACACAGAAATGGGCTGATTATAAAAGGGGCACACAGAAACGGACACCCTATGACAGCGGTACACAGAAATGAGCTGATTATAAAAGGGGCACACAGAAACGGACTAATAGCCGATAAGCCAGGGGTCAGGCGGTATCTTAAAGGTGGGCAAATTTTCATGCATGTTTTTATAAGCCCTATGGCCATAGATCATAAAAAGGTATGATAACACTTTGGATTACACAGCTTTCTATGTGTTATCTCATCATTTTTCTATAACGACGTTCCCGATCTTAGAATTTGGGGGCATGGGAGATTGGTCATCTGTTAAACTATGGTAAGTAGGTCTCATTCTCCCCAAAGTCTGTACACGTATTGTCAGAACATGTAATTTTCATAATATAAAGCATCCATGTGAAACAACCAGGTGTTGGAAGCTTATATGGCTAAAAGTGGCGTCCAGTGATTAATTCGTGATTGCAAGTATACATAACTTGAAGCCAATATACTTATGACTATGTAGACTGCTTTTTTTTTTTTTTTTAAAGAGGTAGTCTATACGAAAATGTGTTTTAGGGGCAATGATCTGAATAATTTAACATAACCTGACTCAAAAAGCTTCTATGAACACAAGATTCTTATTCACAGACTTACAGGAGTCTGCAATCAATAGAATCTTATAAACCACCCACTAGCAGCTGGTTTCACTCAACCCAGTTCATGGTTTGTTGTTGCATAAATATTTTACTCCTTTGCGGGCATCCACTGATGATTCGCCTGCACATGAAATGAACGCGACTGTAGCCAGAAGAAAGAACTTCATTTGGATGCTGTCAACGCACCAGCCACAGAAATGTCAACAGTAAAAGAGATACTTGTAAGGTGTGAGGCCGTTAGGGCTTCATTGGAAATGGACAATATCGTCATCGTGCTTGACCAAGCCCTGTACGCAAAGACAACGGAGATTGTATGGAAGGAAAGAGAAAAGTACGGGCATCTGCTCTTGCGACTTGGAGCTTTCCACACCATCATGACTGTGCTGGCTATTATTGGGGAACGCTTTGAAGATGCAGGCCTGAGTGATCTATGCATTGAATCAGAGATCTTGGTTGCAGGGTCTGTGATAGGTGTGTTGAAGGCAGAGTATACAAGAGAGAAGTCAGAGTGCGCAAGTGTGTGCTGGAAGCTCTTCTCCACATGACTTGGCAGTGCTACCTTCCATGGATCAGAGACAACCATCCTGATATGCTGAACTCAATGAATGGACTCCAAAGCCAAGTAAACACTTTCCATGGTGATGTCAGTCAGCTGCATCTGAGTCTCTGCTGGAGCATCCTGTGTTTGACAGATATCTTCCACTTGTGGGCTGACTTTCTGAATCACTTACGTCACAACAATGGGGACCTGGCTACCTTCTGGATGACCTATGTAGACATCATCCAAGATATTCTGCTGGGACTGCTTCGATCCTCCCGTGAGGGGGACTGGGACCTGCATCTGGATCCATTCGCCTGATGATCCCATGGTGTTTGGCATACGACAGGCTCAACTATGCAAGATACCTTCCTGCTTACTGTGCTCAAATGACCAGTCTCTCAACTACTCACCCGGAAGTACATCACGCATTCAAAGAGGGAAACTTTGCTGTTCAGCTCACAGAATCCGGTCCTTTTGGCCGCATGCCAGTTGCCCAAACGACTGAAGTGACTGTGAACAAACACCCACACCCGTACACAGTTTAGTCTGAAACCTGGAGTAAGTGCTACCTCAAAGCTAAGCACAGGAGTGCCTTTCTGACTCAACTTCGGAACATAGTTCAGCATAACAGGCGTGGAACTGATCACCCTGACCTGCAGAAATAAAAGTTTCAGAAAGATGAGGAGTTGGTCACGTCTGTTAAGCAAACCCTCGGCAACTGGACTAATCCTTTTGAATGCAACCTCGAGTTGATGAATATCACAACTGGTACTGCTGCTTTTGAATGCAACCTCGAGTTGATGAATATCACAACTGGTACTGCTGCATCAAAGGCTGTTACTGAGGATCTCAAGAATGCAAACTCGAAAGGAGAAACTGCTTATGCTGCTTTCAAAAGAGAAAGGCTGGAATCTAATAAACCTACAAAGAAATTTCATAACTCCATGAAAGGCTCGTTAAAGACATTTGGATCCTCAGCAAAAAAGCAGCAGACCAAATGTGCTGATGGCAGAACAGTCATCTGAAAAGCTGATAGATGGTTGTTTGGGAGAATGCTTGTTATGGGGCAGAGCAGAAACCTCAACATGAAAGACTTGATGTGCTATCCTCTTGGGCCACTGCCTTGGTCACTAGCTACGCCTGATGGAAGCCTGAGGAAAACCAACAAGGCTGCTTTGGCCGCAAACATCAAGAAGAATGCTCCACTGGTTGAGACTCTTCCTGCCCACTCTACCTTTATAATTGATGGAATGGCTCTTGTACAGCAAGCCAAGTTCGATGGCCAACAGCCAATTTTTGACGAAGTTGCTGAACGCATCTTCACCATGGCCATCAGTGAAGCGTCAGTCAGTACCAGAGCAGACATCGTCTTTGACACCTACAGAAGGCTTTCCATCAAGTACAATGAAAGAGCAAACAGGGGTGAAACAGCTGGACTGCAGGTGCAGAACATTGCACCTGGTCAGAGGATTAAGCAGTGGAGTAAACTCCTGGCACAAGACAGCAACAAGGTTGGTTTGATCAAGTCTCTGGTCCAAGAGTGGAGGGGCAGGAGGTTCTGTGAAAGATTTGATCACTTCATAAAGTTGTCTTTGTCACTTGTGAGGAGAAGTGCTTCCGTCTGTCAGCAGTCACATGTCGTGAGGTGCCTGAGCTCCAGTGTGCCCCAGAAGAAGCCTGTCACGCTGCTCAGGGCTATGAGCTGTTGTAATCAGTTCCTGTGACACAGACGTTCTAGTCTTGAACATAGCCTTCTGCAGTGCTATCAAAACACCGCTGTACTAGAAGAATGGAACGGGCACCCGTACGCAACTGATAGACATCGGGAAATTGCTTCTTCTCTTGAAACTTCTGTTTGCACTGCCCTTCCTGGAATGCATGCACACACTTGTGATTTTGTGAGCTCTTTAGCGGGAGGAAAACTGCACTGAAGATTCTGCGTTCAACGTCAGCAGGTATTTTCATCAAACGACTGAACTTGAGGTGCCTGAGCTCCGAAGAAGCCTGTCACGCTGCTCAGGATGGCTATGAGCTGTTGTAATCAGTTCCTGTGACGCAGACGTTCTAGTCTTGAACATAGCCTTCTGCAGTGCTATCAAAACACCGCTGTACTAGAAGAATGGAACGGGCACCCGTACGCAACTGATAGACATCGGGAAATTGCTTCTTCTCTTGAAACGACTGTTTGCACTGCCCTTCCTGGAATGCATGCACACACTGGCTGTGATTTTGTGAGCTCTTTAGCCGGGAAAGGAAAACTGTCAGCACTGAAGATTCTGCGGTTCAACGAAGACATTCAGCAGGTATTTTCTGATCTTGGAAACGACTAGAACTTGTCACCTGAGCTCTTCGAGAAATTGGAAAAATTCACTTGCCAGCTGTATGCCCCAAAACAACCGACTGTTGGAATCAATGAGCTCAGGTACCAGCTATTTGTGCAAAGAACGGAGGTATTGATCACCAGCTGCCTCCCTGCCAGGACTGCCTGCCTGCTGAAGCATGCCCAGAGAGCAAACTACCAAGTTGGGTTGGAGACGGTATCTGGCCAACGATCCACAGCCTCCCGATCCTGTTCACAGTGGGTGGAGAATTGAAACTGAGGATGGCAAAGACATTCTTTCAGTGGATTGGATGAGCGTCCAACCAGCACCAGATGCTGCTCTAGAACTGCTGGCTCGCACCTGCCCCAAAGAATGCACCAGGGGAAAATGTGTCTGCTCTCTGAACGGCCTCTAATGCATGGACATGTGTAAAGTGAAAGACTGTGAAAACCAGCCGTGTAATGAAGACACTGTCGACATGGCAGTGAACCTTGCTGGTGAAAGTGATGATGGCGATGATCTGTGAACGGTTTGTCCTGGAAAGAGAGTAGAAAGGTGGGGAAAGCATGTCTTTGTTTTAATGGATGTGTGTTTTTTGTGATGAAAAGATTCACTCGCTCAAACTGAGCTCAATTTCAGTGAAAGGGATGAAATAATGAGTCTGATACCTTATAATGAAGTGTGAGTTATGTGATTTTTAAAATTAATTTTGTCCCTAGAAGCACCATGGTATCTACTGTATACGTCTTGATAAGATTTCATGCAATTTGACTGATTTAACTGCTTTGATACAAACGGATTAGTGCCCGCACACAGAAATCTGTGGGGATGATAGTGGCCCTAAAAAAATCTTTGATAACACAGGGAAAGCTGCGCCCCCCCAAATTGTTATCATACATTTCTGAAGTCTAGAGACATGGAACATCTCAAAAAAATTAAACGAGAATTTACCCACCTTTGTAATACCGATGACCCCCATTTAAACGGTCTGGCTCATCGGCTATAAAGGAGAGAGAGGCCCACAAAATCGGACAAATGGAGACTGAGTCACACAGAAACGGATGATTCGATAGAGCGTATACAAGAACGGAGAAATAGGCACAGGGGACATCGACAGAAATAAACAGAGACAGGGGCAAACAGAAACAATCCTCGGACATAGAGAGACAGGGATACATAGACACACGCAGAGACGGACAAAGAAAGACAGGGATACATAGACACACGCAGAGACGGACATAGAGAGACAGGGATACATAGACACACGCAGAGACGGACAAAGAAAGACAGGGATACATAGACACACGCAGAGACGGACATAGAGAGACAGGGATACATAGACACACGCGCAGAGACGGACAAAGAAAGACAGGGATACATAGACACACGCAGAGACGGACATAGAGAGACAGGGATACATAGACACACGCAGAGACGGACATAGAGAGACAGGGATACATAGACACACGCAGAGACGGACATAGAGAGACAGGGACACATAGACACACGCAGAGACGGACAAAGAAAGACAGGGACACATAGACACACGCAGAGACGGACAAAGAAAGACAGGGACACATAGACACACGCAGAGACGGACAAAGAAAGACAGGGATACATAGACACACGCAGAGACGGACAAAGAAAGACAGGGATACATAGACACACGCAGAGACGGACAAAGAAAGACAGAGACACATAGACACACGCAGAGACGGACAAAGAAAGACAGAGACACATAGACACACGCAGAGACGGACAAAGAAGACAGGGATACATAGACACACGCAGAGACGGACAAAGAAAGACAGGGATACATAGACACACGCAGAGACGGACATAGAGAGACAGGGATACATAGACACACGCAGAGACGGACATAGAGAGACAGGGATACATAGACACACGCAGAGACGGACAAAGAAAGACAGGGATACATAGACACACGCAGAGACGGACAAAGAAAGACAGGGATACATAGACACACGCAGAGACGGACAAAGAAAGACAGGGATACATAGACACACGCAGAGACGGACAAAGAAAGACAGGGATACATAGACACACGCAGAGACGGACAAAGAAGACAGAGATACATAGACACACGCAGAGACGGACAAAGAAAGACAGAGATACATAGACACACGCAGAGAGAGACGGACAAAGAAGACAGGGATACATAGACACACGCAGAGACGGACAAAGAAAGACAGAGATACTAGACACACGCAGAGACGGACAAAGAAAGACAGAGATACATAGACACACGCAGAGACGGACAAAGAAAGACAGAGATACATAGACACACGCAGAGACGGACAAAGAAAGACAGAGATACATAGACACACGCAGAGACGGACAAAGAAAGACAGAGATACATAGACACACGCAGAGACGGACAAAGAAAGACAGAGATACATAGACACACGCAGAGACGGACAAAGAAAGACAGAGACACATAGACACACGCAGAGACGGACAAACAGGGACGGGGACCCTTTAAAAGAGACAAACAGAGACAAGGGCGCATAGAAGCAAACGCATAGATACAGGAGCACACACACGCAGAAACGGACAAATGCAGGCACATACACTTACTACCACGTAAAAGAAACACAGGAACACGCTAAGACAGACGGACATAGAAAGAAGCACATTAATATAAACACGGAAAAAACAGATGCACACTCAGAGACTGATAGATATAGACAGGAACATGTGGAAATAGGCAGATGTAGACAAGGAAACACACACATGTGGATAAACAGAGACAGGAAAACACAGAGAATGTGGAGACGGACAAATAGAGACAGGGACATGAAGACGGGAACACATACAGACGGACAAACAGACACAGGGACACTTAGAGACGAATACATAAAGACGGGAACACATACAGACGGACAACAGAGACCGGGACACTTAGAGACGAATACATAAAGACGGGAACACACACAGACAGACAAACAGAGACAGGGACATACAGAAACGAAGACAAACAGAGAGACATAGAGACGGAAAAATAGAGACAAGAGCATGTACAGATGGAAAGACAGGTACACAGAGACGGACAAGTAGAAAGAGGGTCAGAGAGATGGACAAGTAGAGACAGGGACACAGAGACGGACAAGTGGAGACAGGGACACAGAGACGGACAAGTAGCGACAGGGACACAGAGATGGACAAGTAGAGAGAGACAGACACGGACATGTAGAGACAGGGACACAGAGACGGACAAGTAGCGACAGGGACACAGAGACGGACATGTAGCGACAGGGTTACAAAGAGACGGACAAGTAGCGACAGGGACACGCAGAGACGGACAAGTAGAGACAGTGACACACAGAGACGGACATGTAGCGACAGGGTTACAAAGAGACGGACAAGTAGCGACAGGGACACAGAGACGGACAAGTAGAGACAGGGTCACACGGAGACGGACAAGTAGAGACAGTGACACAGAGACGGACAAGTAGAGACAGGGTCACACAGAGACGGACAAGTAGAGACAGTGACACAGAGACGGACAAGTAGCGACAGGGACACAGAGACGGACAAGTAGAGACAGGGTCACACAGAGACGGACAAGTAGAGACAGGGTCACACAGAGACGGACAAGTAGCGACAGGGACACAGAGATGGACAAGTAGAGACAGGGTCACAGAGACGGACAAGTAGAGACAGTGACACACAGAGACGGACAAGTAGAGACAGTGACACACAGAGACGGACAAGTAGAGACAGGGTCACAGAGACGGACAAGTAGCGACAGGGACACAGAGACGGACAAATTGTCACAGAGACATTTAGATACGAAGAGACATAGAGATACAGAGACAGATACATATAGACAGGGACACCAGACACGGAGAAAGAAGGATATGTTGCCAAATTTTCACTTTTTTCACTTTTTTTTCTTCTTTTTCTTTTCTGCATATGTACAGGTTCTTCAAATTCGCAGGGTGCACCATAGTAGGGACACTGTCACATTAACCACCTGGAACGTGGGAACACTCACGAAGGTTGGAAAACTGGAGGGGAAAAAAAATGACCTTGGGGATGAACATAATTTATACACCTGCCGCATTCTCAGCCTCTGCAAATTTAAACGGAAGAATAACGGAAACGGACATACAGATGAAAGGACGTCTGTGTCAGAATAGGGACGACAAAAACATACATGGAGTTTTTTTTTTCTCTACGCCAACAGCAGCACCGTATTCTTACAGCAGTCCCAAACAGAGCACTTAAAGTCGTCAGTCTAAAGACAGACTCGTCCCAAAGTCAGACTACTTTCACATCTACCCTTAAGATCTAATTGCAAAGGGAGGCGACTGCAGGCGGAAATCTAAACGAATGTGAAATGTTAGTGATAACGCACCGCCGAATAAACCATAGACAAAGGAATCACTAGACAAAACACGACGCGTTTCGACCTCTTAGGTCTTCTTCAGGTAAGATACAAAACACTCAGGACAACGAAAATGAACGAGCGATCACTTATCTTCATCCAATTCCGAATTGGATAGACTCGTCCCAAATCCAGACTACTTTCACGTTTATCCCTTAAGAGCTGTCCGTCTACTTACTCGAAGCCAGAATACTGCTACCACTAACAGCTCACAAACAACATCCACATCAGGTCGTTGTGTGCTTGAAGAAGACCACGGAGCCAGATCGAACAATTTCAATGAAGTAATGACAGCAGCAGCGGTCCTTGAAATATGCTAACCGAAACCCAGTCCACGGACAACAAGCAGTATCTTGGAGACGTTGTGGTGCTGGAAGTACTGTAAAACAGCAAAGTAAGAATGGGAGAGAGAATTACGTCACCACAGACAAGAGGATTAGTCAAGAAACAAAGAATATAAAGGACAGCCGGATCGAACGACTATGTGGGAACATTGTGGGGAAAAAAGATGTAAACAACAAAGAAGCTTTTTCAGATTGTAAGTGACTTGATCAATCAGTAGCAGAGTCAGCACCATTTAGGACAAAGACAGCAACTTTCTCACACAGGGAGAAGACATCATAACAAGCTGCAATGAATATTGCTTGGAACACTACAAAACAGAGCAAAAGAGATTGTAAACAGTATAGTATCATCAAATGAATATATCTTTTTTTTTTAAATCCATAATATATATATATATATGTATATATATATATATATATATATATATATATATATATATATATATATATATATATATATATATATATATATATATATTTTCAATACTTTTGGCCAGCTCTGGGGAAAGGTCCAGTGACGGTGAGGAAAGACTCACTGACCGCAGGGAAAGTCCTGTTGACAATGGGAAAGACTGTGACCTGGGATTCTCTTCTGAGAGCACGTAAGACCTCATGGCGAAAGCTTGGCCGTGTCTGGAGTTGTACTGTCGTCAGCGGAACAGCAACGAGCGGGGCTACGGAATGCACACGGCAGTTGCTTGGCGGTGGCGTTTTTTCTTTCCGGTGGGCTCTGCATCATAAGTATGGGCTGGTACACCCATGGGATCGCTCCCGTGGAGAATCTGTCGTGTCACATCCGGTGACCATTACACAATGGCATCTGCCAGGGAGCAATTATTTCCCTTCACGTGTTAACGGAGTGCCCTGTGCGTGCTTGCACCCTATGTGAACACAGCGCAGGCTTCCAAGGGTGGTGCAGGATTGCTCCCGGTTGGTTTGTTCGGCAGTTGAGGACAGTACTTCTCTGGGTCCCACCCTCACTTTCGGATGTGTCTTTTTCTTTCAAATGAAGATGTCTTTCCAATACTCTGTGAAGACAATGAAGTCGATGAAACGTAGTAAGGGTGTAGACAATAATGCATCTCTGCAGAACTCTTGAAACAAGGTGAGGAGGCGAAACTGATATCCTAACGATTGATCTGCAGCAAAAGCTGGCGCTTAGTCAAGTAGCTCACGGGTCACCCTTCCCAAGCAAGAAAATCCTCAACCCCGCCAGAACAACCGCGTGATGTCAGGAGGAATCTGGTGAACTGTTCTGCAGTGCCGCACGAGGACATCCCGCAGAAAAAGGGGACAGAAGATTCTACAAGTCATCAACTTCTCTGAAAAATTCATCATTGAACCATTCATCAGTTCGATTGATTTTCAAAAAGATATTGATAAATGCTGATTCTTTTCACTTCTGCATGATCTGTGCAGGATACTCACCGACTGACAATGCCAAACCATTCCTAGCTTCCTTACCCCGCTAAAGACAACTGAACACTTAAAATTGTCACCGGTCGAAAATGCTGTAACAACTCGGCAAGATACTGAAGTGGACAAGAACAACGAGGTGTTGAACAAGGGGAGTGAAAACGCTTGTAGCTCTTTCTACTTATCAGAGTTACTGTTCTTGGTGCACGGTGGAAAACTAAGAATGGCTGAAGAAAGTCAGGTTTGGTTTCCTTTTCGACCCCTTGCTCTTGTAACATGTTTCTGTTGAGGATGAAGCTGATTTGAAATAAAAAGAAAGTGAATTCGTAACTACATTGTTTATACTTCAACTCCCTGTTTCATCTCTTTGTCTTTTATTTGCAGTTAGTTTTATATATGTCAGGCTATGAGTTTCGCCAAAAAAGGATCTGTTCTGGAAAAAAAAAATCATGGTAAATATAACTCATGTCTTGCCACTGCAAGTAGAGTTACCTTTCCTCAGTTTAAAGTCAAGCAAATAGATCTCTGGAACCTTAAAAAAAAAAAAAAAAAAAAAAAGAAAAAAGACCGACCACTGCTCAGGCTGCTCTTTCGCCCTGCTGTGTGCACGGGATCCGGAAAATCCCCCTTTCAAACCGGAACATCCAACTGCACACTGCTGACACAGCTGGGAGTTTCAGCCAATCCCCTCTGGTCGTCTAGAAGCTGTGACAAAAACATTCGTGATATGCTGGTGCATTCCAGGCTGTAGCAACGAAGAGACAACCTTCCAGCAGGTACCCCACTCCATGCAACAAACCTGTCTGGCAAGGCTACCCCTTCATCTGTACCCCTTCATCATGAGGGTGAAGTTCTTCCGATGAAAAAATCACAAGTAACTTTCATACTGATACACGTCATACAATGTACTTTGTGGTTCCAGATTGTACATGTATCTGGGCACGCCCTCACAATCAGGTGCGAGGACCGCCCCTCTGACATCAACCACAAACCTGTGGCCACTCAGCAGTGTTGGGGTCCAAGCCTTGTAGACCACAACCCCCACACATCCCCAGGACAGAAAGGAATCTTATTTCATTGAGAATCTTGGCTGGCATCTAGCCTAGATTCTCCCCACAGTCTCCCTCACATTTCTGGCTGGGGAACTCTCCGGTTTCACCCAGGCTGCGGGATACACACGGCAGTGACTAGAAGGCGGCGCCTGCTACCTGTGAGCTTTGCAGTAATGAAATACGGGCTACGTGTATCCATGTGGACGCTTCCGTGTGGAGGTTCTGTAGCGCCACGTCCAGTGGCCGTTTCACATTAGCATCTGCCAGGGAGCAGTCATGTCTCTCGACGTCTTAATGGAATGTCCTGTGTGTGTCTGCATCCTATATGAACACAGCGCAGGATTGCTCCCAGCTGGTTGGTTCAGCAGTTGAGGACAGAACTGCTCTGGGTCCCACTGGCACCTTCGGGTGTTTCTTTTTCTTTCCCTTTTTCTTTCTGGTTAGTAAGCGGCTTCACCCAGGACGCATTTGCACTACTGGCTTCCGACCAGTTCATGCTACACGACTGTGCCGCCGTTTCCCATGGGTGCTTGGGTACTGTGTTGACCGGATGTGAATGTTGTGTTGTGAGCTGTTAGTGGTGGTAGTAGTCTGGCTTTGAGTAAGTAGATGGTGGTCTTGTGGCATCTAGCCTAGATTCTCCCCACCCTCACATTTCTGGCTGGGGAACTCTCCGTTTTCAACCCAGGGAGCTCCTAACTAGGGGGCAGGCGCCTGCTACCTGTGAGCTTTTGCAGTAAAAATACGTACGTGTATCCATGTGGACGCTTCCGTGGAGGTTCTGAAGGCGCCACGTCCAGTGGCCGTTTTTAGCATCTGACAGGGATTTGTTCGACTGTCTTCCGGATAGTGTGTGTCTGCATCCTATTGGGGCGGGATGCTCCCAGCTGTGGTTCCTTTAGACAGAACTCTTACTGGGGACACGCGGTGTTTCTTTTTCTTTCCCTTTTTCTTTCTGAGTAAGCGGCTTCACCCAGGACGCATTTGCACTACTGGCTTCCGACCAGTTCATGCTACACGACTGTGCCGCCGTTTCCCATGTGTTGCTGCTTGGGTACTGTGTGACCGGATGTGTGTTGTGTTGTGAGCTGTTTAGTAGTCTGGCTTTGAGTAAGTAGATGGACAACTCCTAAGGGACAGACAGTTGTGAAAGTACTCTGGCTTTGGGGCGAATCTGTGTTTTAGACGGACAATTTTTCAGAGATAGATGTGAGCTTTGGGGCGAGTCTGGCCTTTAGACAGCTCTTAGGGGATAGATAGTTGCGAAAATATAGTCTTACTTGGTGGCGAGTCTGGCTTTTAGACGGACAGGTCTGACACGCCAGTGCAGCAGAGGCCTTCTTCATCAGACAGCCGCCATCTTCCTGGAGGTCTGGAGCAGTCTGGCCAAGGTGTTCTGTTGAAGAGCCCAGCGTGTGGCTTGAGGTTCAACTCCACACACACACACACTCTCGTGAATCCATACGCGCGGAGGCACGCACGCGCTCACGCACACCCCACGAAGCATTCACAGACTCGTGAACCCACACACGCGTACACACATCCACACACGCGCGCGCAAGAGAGAGTGAGAGTGAATCATGTTTTTTGCAGCTCTTTCCAGATCAGTTCCATCTTGCCAAGGATTTTTTTGTTTAGGTCCCTCGCCTCTTAGGATCAGACCTGAGTTAGCCTCTAAAGACTACTAACCCCGCCCCCTAACCTCCCACATACTCGTAATTTCCTCCAGGGTGTTGTCTCAGTCTCACCCCCCTTGCTGGCTACACACTCAAATCTGGCTGTGTGTCACATATGGCAGGAGAACATTATTATCATCATTATTCTTATCGTGTGTACTGGTACACAGTTTCCGACCAGGATCTAAGAAGTTGACCATCCACTCGTTGAGTTTACACTCTTACCTAAGTAGAGCCAACTGAAGAACCGCCTGCAGTTGTTTCCCGTGTTATTCAGTTAATATCAATCACTCTCTTTTCATCATTCATTTCTTTCGATTTTTCCACGCAGAGTGCACGCTATGTGTAACTTATCATCCTTTCTAAAGGTTGGTGATTGGATCTTACGTGTGTGAAAGATGTTAAGCGCGCGTTCACATGCGGTACCTCTGTTTACAGTCTCATTCGAAGGAGATTTTGGGAAATGAAGTCAGAGCCAATGTTAACTCCGAGGCACAAAATCCCGTAGGAACCAAAGCTAACCAACGGAGATTCGAACCCGCGACCCAAGATCACGAGTCCTGTGCTCTACCAACTGAGCTATTCGACCCTGTATAAGAATCTTTGTTGGTGGGTTATATATCCCAGACTTGTCCGTCAGCCATTCAGGTACACTTTGTTTGCTGCTATCTGTCCTCCCCTCCTTCCATTTGGCACCTGCGCAGTCTCTCTCAAGCCGCCTCTCAAGCTCCTTCTCTCCCCTTCCTCCCCTTTTTTTCCCCTCACACCCACCCTTTTCCCATCTCCCCCCCCCCCCCCCCCCCCCACCCACACACACACACAAAAAGCGCGCGTGCATGCTCTCTCTCTCTCTCTCTCTCTCTCTCTCTCTCTCTCTCTCTCTCTCCACCCCCCCCCCTTTTCTTGACATACTACGCTACACTACGCACTACACTACACACACACACACACACA
>JADBJO010003601.1:125000-135000 GCA_016801955.1 Conus betulinus | reverse complement strand
GTGCGTGAGTGCGTGCGTGAGTGCGTGCGTGCGTGCGTGAGTGTGTGTGTGTGTGTGTGTGTGTCCAACTTGATAATATGACAGACCGCCGAGCCGAGAACAATAGATCGACAGAGAGCCAGTCAGACTACAGACAGGTAGAAGTGCATGCCTTCACAGGCGCCACGGGACTCCAACTGTAGAAAAATGAAGACACTAATCCTGTACTTCAGACATCACTGGATATGTTAACTCTGAGCTTCCATGGTTGATCCTTTGAAGATAGTAGTAATCCCGCCCTCTTTGTTTATCTGGTTAAGTGTACACTGAACTTCCGTAGTTGATCCTTTGAACAGACTTTATTCAGTCCTTTATACATCTCTGGACGTATGTGCACACTGAGCTTCCCTAGTCGATCCTTTGAAGATACTAATCCTCCTCTGTGTGCATCTCTGGATATATGTGTACACTGATGGTCGCTAGTTGAAGATACTAATCCTGCCCTTTATACATCTCTGGATATATGTGAACACTGAGGGTCGCTAGTCGATCACTTGAAGATACTAATCCTGCCCTTTATACATCTCTGGATATATGTGTACACTGAGGATCGCTAGTTGATCCTTTGAAGAAACTAATCCTGCCCTTTATACATCTCTGGGTATATATTCACACTGAGCTTCCCTAGTTGACCCTTTGAAGATACTTATCCTGCCTTTTATGCATCTCTGGATTTATTCACACAGAGCTTCCCTAGTTGATCCTTTGAAGATACTTATCCTGCCCTTTATGCATCTCTGGATATATGTGTACACTGAGGGTCGCTAGTTGTTGATCCTTTGAAGACACTAATCCTTCCCTTTATGCTTCTCTGGATATATTTCACGCTGAGCTTCCCTAGTTGATCCTGGCAGGCAAGAAATTCATTTCACGTGAAGATGAGAGATAGAGGAGGAGGAAAGAGCGCCTGGGGGGGGGGGGGGGGGGGGGGGGGGGGGGGGGGGGTGAGTGAAGGGGGGGGGGGGGTCGATCTGACTGATAGCGAATGGGAATGCAGAGAGCGACACGTGTTGGTCATGGCCTAAATAACTCGGCCATCTTTTCGGTCATGTCAAAAGCTCGGGGAGGGATTCAAGTTGTGGAATGTCGAACGAAAAAAAGATGAACAACAACTCTGACTCCATGTTCATGTGTGCGTTGATCCGTTCTGTGTTCCTGCCTATATTGTCTGTTCCGCATCCCTGTCTATATTTGTCTGTTCCGCATCCCTGTCTATATTTGTCCGACATCGGTTTTGGCTTATTTTTCCGCGCTGTGTTCCTGTCTATATTTGGCCGTCTTTTTTTTGCTTTTTGTTTGCTTGTTGTTGTTTGTTGTGTTGTTTGTTTTGGGTCCGTCAATTCTTTCTTTCTGTCTTTCCTTTCTTCCTTCTCTCAGAGCGTTTCCCTGCGTATTGTGTGCTTTCCTCTTCACAGTTTTGTTTGTTTTTCTTGGTCAGGCATCTCCCTCTCTTTCTTTCTTTTCTTTCTTTTTTTCTTTCTTTCTTTCCTTTTTTTCTTTTTTTTTTTTTTTTTACTTTCTTTGAATCAAATTCTGTTTAGACCACATGAACACAGAGCGGACAAGTATAGACAGCAATACAGAGCGGACAAGTATAGACAGCAACACAGAACGGACGAGTATAGACAGCAACACAGAGCGGACACGTACAGACAGCAACACAGAGCGGACAAGTATAGACAGCAACACAGAGCGGACACGTATAGACAGCAACACAGAGCTGACACGTATAGACAGCAACACAGAGCGGACACGTATAGACAGCAACACAGAGCGGACACTATAGACAGCAACAGAGAGTGGACAAGTATAGACAGGAACGCAGAGCGGACAAGTATAGACAGCAACACAGAGCGGACAAACATAGACAGCAACACAGAGCAGACAAATATAGGCAGGAACACAAAGCGGACAAATATGAACTGACCTTAGAGCGGACAAACACAGACAGGAAACAAAGAGCTGACAAATACACATAGGAACACATAGCGGACAAAGATTCAGATTCAGATTCAGATTCAAAAAACTTTATTATCTCTCGATACAAGAGAAATTACATTTGTGACCGCTGCCCTAAAAGTTAAAAGTTAAGACATACATATTTATAGTTACAAACGTGACACTGAAAATTAAAAATACTTACTTTCAAACAATAAAACATGCGTGTAACAAATACACATAGGAACATAGCGGACACAAATATTGACAACAACACAGAGCAGACAAATATAGACAGAAACACAGAGTTGACAAATACACATAGGAACACATAGCGGACAAATATAGACACGAACACATAGCGGACAAATAGATAGACAGGAAAACATAGACAGGAGCGGAAAACATATAGACAGGAACACAGAGCGGACAAATATAGATAGGAACAAAGAACGGACAAATATAGACAGGAACACAGAACGGACAAATATAGACAGGAAACACAGAACGGACATATCTAGACAAGAACACAGAGCAGACGAACCTAGAGAGGAACACAGCGGACAGATATATATAGGAGCACTGAGCGAGCAAATCTAGACAGGAACAAAGAGCGGACAAAATATAGACAGGAACAAAGAGCGGACAAATATAGGCAGGGATTTAGAATGGACAATGATAAAAAGGAATACAGAGCGGACAAACATACACAAGAACACAGACTGGACAAACATAGACAGGGATACAAAACGGACAACTATAGACTCCTGTCTACACAGAGCAGACAAATCTGGACAGGGACACAGAGCAGACAAATATAGACAAAAACACAGAACGGGACAAACAAATATAGACAGGAACAGAGAGCGGACAAACAGAGACAGGAACACAGCGGACAAACATAGACAGGAACACAGAGTAGAAAGTATAAAGAGGAACACAGAGCGGACAAATATAGACAGGGATACTGTGCGGACAAATATAGACAGGGACACAGAGCAGACAAATATAGACAGGGACACAGAGCGGACTAACCTAGACAGGGACACAGAGCGGACAAATAAGGACAGGGACACAGAGCAGACAAATATAGACAGGGACATAGAGCGGATAAATCTAGACAGGGACACAGAGCGGACAAATCTAGACAGGAACACAGAGCGGACAAATGTAGACAGGGAACAAAGAGCGAACAAATATAGACTGAGACACAGAACAGACAAATATAAAGGCAGGGACACAGAGCAGATAAAATATAAAGAGGGACACAGAGCGGCCAAATATAGACAAACACGTACAGAGTGGACAAATATAAACAGTTACACAGAACGGACAAATATAGACAAACACGCATAGGCAGACAAATACACGCAGGGACATAGAATGGACATATAAAGAGAGGAATACTGAACTGACAAATACACATAGTAACACAGAGCGGACGAACATAGACAGGAACACAGAGCGGACAAATATAGACAGTGATTTAGAATGGACAATTATAAACAGGAATACAGAGTGGGACAAATATACAGAAGGGCACTGAGCATACAAATATAGACAGGAACATTGAGCAGACAAATATAGATAGGGACACAGAACGGACAAATATAGACAGGGACACAGAACGGACAAATATAGACAGGGACACAAAGCGGACAAATCTACACAGGGACACAGAACGGACAAATCTACACACGGTCACAGAACGGACAAATATAGACAGAGACACAGAGAGGACAAATCTAGACTGAGACACAGAGCGGACAAATATAGACAGGAACACACAGCGGACAAATCTAGACAGGAACACAGAATGGACGAATCTGAACAGGGACACATAGCAAACAAATCTAGACAGGAACACAGAACGGACAATTCTAGACAGGGACACATAGCGGACGATATAGACAGGAACACAGAGCGGACAAAACATAGAAAAATACGTATAATCAGACAAATGCACACAGGGACATAGAATGAACATATATAGACAGGAATACTGAACGGACATACACACATAGGAACACAGAGCAGACAAAAATGGACAGGAACACAGAGTGGACCAGTATAGACAGGAACACAGAGCGGATGAATATAGACAGGAACACAGAGCGGACAAGTATAGACAGGAACACAGAGCGGACGAATAGAGACAGGAACACGGAGCAGACAAATATGGATGAAACTCAGAGCGGACAAATGTAAACAGGAACACAGAGCGGACAAACATAGACAAATATGCACAGTCGGACAAATACAGGCAGGGACACAGAATGGACTTATATAGACAGGAATACTTAACGGACATATACACAAAGGAACCAGACCGGACAAATATAGACAAGAACATAGTGCGGACAAATATTGATGGAATTCAGAGCGTACAAACATAGACAAATACGCATAGCCGGACAAATATAGGCAGGGATTTAGAATGGACAATTATAAACAGGAATACAGAGCGGAGAAATATGCAGAACAGAGTGGACAGATATAGACAGGGGCACAGAGCGGACAAATCTAGACAGGGACACACAGCGGACAAATCTAGACAGGAACACAGAGCGGACAAATATAGACAGGGACACAAAGCGGACAAATATAGACAGAGACACAGAGCGGAAAAATATAGAGACAGACACAGAGCAGACAAAACGTAGACAATACCACAGAGCAGACAAATCAGGACACAGAACGGACAAATATAGACAGGAACACAGAGCGGACAAATATGGACGGAACTGAGAGCGGACAAAAAATACGCATAGCCGGACAAATATAGGCAGGGACATAGAATGGACATATATATAGACACCACATATATATAGACAGGTTTACTGAAGGGAAAAAATACACAGGAACACAGAGCGGATATATATAGATGGGAACAGAGCGGACAAGTATAGACAGGAACACAGAGTGGACAAATTTAGACAGGAACACAGAGCAGACAAATATAGACAGGAACACACAGAGCGGACCAATATAGACAGGGACACAGAGCGGACAAATGTAGAGGAACCCAGACTTGTGGGACAAAGACAGAGACAGAGACACGTAAAGAAGGATAGACAGCCAGAACACGCAGAGGCGGACAAAGAGACCCAGGAACTCAAAGAGACGGACAGGTATGAAAGAGAAAGTCAAGAGCGGCGGATGGAGAGAGACAGGGACAGAGAGAGAGAGAGTGACAGAGAGAGACAGGGACAGAGAGAGAGAGAGGGGGACAGGCACAAAGAAACAGCGACATACATAGAATCAGGGACCTAC
Source organism: Conus betulinus (assembly GCA_016801955.1). Lineage (NCBI taxonomy): Eukaryota > Metazoa > Mollusca > Gastropoda > Neogastropoda > Conidae > Conus > Conus betulinus. The sequence goes on along the minus strand of JADBJO010003601.1, from coordinate 129,750 downwards.
CGAGAGACACAGACAAGTAGAGACACAAGCACCAACAGAGACGGACCAATAGAGACACACGGACCGCAGAGAAACGAAGAGACAGGGACACAATGAGATGGATAAACAGACAGGGACACAGTGAGATGGATAAAACAGACAGGGACACTGTGAGATGGATAAACACACAGGGACACAATGAGATGGATAAACAGACAGGGACACTGTGAGATGGATAAACAGACAGGGACGCAGTGAGATGGATAAACAGACAGGGACGCAGTGAGATGGATAAACAGACAGGGACGCAGTGAGATGGATAAACAGACAGGGACACAGTGAGATGGATAAACAGACAGGGACACTGTGAGATGGATAAACAGACAGGGACACAATGAGATGGATAAACAGACAGGGACGCAGTGAGATGGATAAACAGACAGGGACACAGTGAGATGGATAAACAGACAGGGACGCAGTGAGATGGATAAAAACAGACAGGGACACTGTGAGATGGATAAACAGATAGGGACACTGTGAGATGGATAAACAGACAGGGACACTGTGAGTGGATAAACAGACAGGGACACTGTGAGATGGATAAACAGACAGGGACACTGTGAGATGGATAAACAGACAGGGACAGGTAGAAACGGACAGATAAGGACGGAAATATATACACACGTAGAAACAAGGAGGTCACCTGAGCCGCATAAACAGAATGAAGACACTTGGAGACAGACAGACAGACAGACAGACAGACAGAGACAGGGACACCATAAGAGACAGACAAACAGGAGGAAGGGATACCTAGGAGACGGACAAATACAGACATTGACCCGAAGCGACAGAACACACACACACATGATGTGACTCTTACAGACAAGGCCTCGTGGTGCTAAAAACGCATGGGATCATATACATGAAGAAACGGGTTACGTACAGACAAGGGGAGGTGGGAGAGGTGGGAAAGAGGGGGGACACAAACCCTGCCCCCACCCCCCTCCTCCCCCACCCAGCGCACGCCCCCTCCCGCCCACCCACCTTTTCTATCCGTAAAGGCAGCAGTCAACTTTATGACTTTGAAGATTGGCTGTTGTGCTTTGTGTTTGGATTTGGAACTGTGCACGATGATTTATAAAGTGTTCAAGATGAAAAGTGTAAACCCAGCAAGTTTGTGTGCTTTAATGACTGTGATATCTTTCTGTTGAATTTGTGTGATGGTGCAGTTTCGCATTTCCAACATGCGGGACATGTAAACAATGCAGGTATGTTTTATACCCGTGAAACACTTTTAAAAATTCAGACACTTAGCAGACACCAGCGCTCACCCATTTCATTTATTTCCACCAGACATTTTATCAGCAAGTTTCAAGAAACAATCAAGTAAAGACAACAGAAAGACAGCAAATCAAGCAAGCGGAAGAGAGGACAGAGAGGGGGGGGGGGGGGGGGGGGGGGGGAGAGAAACAGACTGAAGAATAACGGTACTTACACCCCCCTCCCCCGTCAATCGTTTTAGCCAACGTCCGATCGATCAGACCAGTTTCACAGAACAATAATTTTGATGAACTGCAAGCAAGCGTACGTCATTTAAACGAATTTAGAAATGCGAATGTGCTGTGTTTTTCTGAAACCTGGCTGAGCGAAGAAATAACAGACGACATTTTAGCTTTGGACGGATTTGGTGTGCCACTGAGAATGGACAGAGACAAGCGCGTGACAGAGAAATCAAGGGGGGGAGGGGTGTGTATGTACGTGAGCGAGAAGTGGTGTAACAGTGAGAACGTTAAAGTGCGTCGTCAAGTGTGTACGCGTGACGTGGAACTTTTAGCAGTGTCACTGCGACCGAAATACCTGCCACGTGAGTTCGGACAGCTCTTCATGACTGTTGTTTACGTGCCACCCATCCGCAAATACTGTACGTGCAGCTGCAGAAATCACGGACTCTGTTCACGCTCTGCAGGCCATGTCACCCGACGCACCGTGCTTTATCCTCGGAGATTTTTAATGACTGTGACCTCAATTCAAGCCTGCCTTCTTTTAAACAGTATGTGTCATGTTTTTTACAAGAAAGGATAAAATACTTGATTTATGCTACTGTAATATACCATCTGCATACAAGTGTGTTCAGCTCCCCCCCCTGTTGGTCAGTCTGATCACAATGCCATTCATCTCTTGCCAGCTTACAGACCAAAAAAGAAAACACAACCTATCACTAAAAAGCAAGTGCAGTGTTGGACACAAGAAAGTGTTGATGAATTACAGGCTTGTTTTGAATGTACAGATTGGAATTTGTTTTTTTTGAATTCTAGTTTTGACATTAACGAAGCCACCGATGTTTATTTTCCAGCTACATTTCTTTCTGTGAACACATGATTGTACCTACTACTAAAACTATCAAAATATTTCCCAACAACAAACCTTGGGTTACAAAATCTCTGAAAATAACTCTAAATGAGAAAAAAAGAGCTTTTCAATCAGGCAATAAAAGCGATCGTAAGGTTGTACAAAAGAAACTGCAAACGGAGATTGAAGAATCAAAGAGAGCTTACAAGAGAAAAGTTGAAAACATGTTCCAGAATGGAAATATGCGAGATGCATGGAAAGGAATAAAGGTTTTATCATCAGGTTCAGGAAAATGTTCAAACCAAAATATTAGTAACAAAAAAAAAAAAAAAAAAAAACAGAAGCAATTTGCAGAAAAGCTGAACGATTTTTACTGTAGATTTGATGATAAAGATTTTAGTAAAGAATTAAAGGAAGTGAAGGAAGAACTCCAAAGCAATGTTAAAAACGATGTTGATGGAAGTGATTCTGTTGTGATTGAGGAAAATGATGTTCAGTTTTTTTTTCAAACGTTTAAATGTGAGAAAGGCAATGGGCCCTGATAATATCTGTGGAAAATTGTTGAAGGTGTGTGCTTCTCAGCTCTCCTATGTTTACAGTCGTTTGTTTACCTGGTCACTTAGAGAATGTATAATTCCTGTTTTATGGAAAAATGCCACTGTATGTCCTGTTCCCAAAAAACGCAACCCAAGCTGTTTAAATGATTACCGACCAGTTGCCCTCACATCTGTTGCAATGAAATGTCTTGAAAGAATTGTCCTCGGTTATGTTTTAAAAGATACTACACAGTACCAAGAAGACCCGTTTCAGTTCGCATACCAACAGAACAGATCACACAGATGATGCCACACTCACACTTCTCCTCCATCATGCTTTTTTCACACCTCGAAAAACCTGCCTCCTTTGTACGCATTCTCTTTATTGATTTCTCATCAGCATTCAACACCATACAACCACATCTGATGGCAAAGAAACTCATTAACATAAATGTGGGTAACACAAGCTCATTCTTTGGATAATTGATTTTCTTACACAGAGGACACAGTCTGTTCGATATCAAAGTGTTGTTTCGTCTTCCAGAGTCATTTCAACTGGCGCACCCCAGGGTACTGTTTTATCACCAGTGCTTTTTTACTCTGTACACAATGATTGTTCAGGAAGTGATTCAACTTTGTACATTAAATATTCAGATGACTCAGCACTTGTGGATCTTTCCAACTCTGATTCTGTTTACTTCAAGGAGGTTCAAAGATTTGTTGACTGGTGCGATCATAACTATCTTGATCTGAATGTAACAAAAACGAAAGAAATGTTGATTGATTTTAGAAAGAATCCAAAAGCTGTACCCCCACTTTTTATCAAAGGTGCTGAAGTAGAACGTGTTGAATCATACAAATATTTAGGATCATTTCATGTGAATACTGACATTCTTCGGACATTTTATTCATGCTTCTTGGAATCTGTTCTAACTTTCTCATTTATGTGTTGGTATGGTGGGTTGACTGTGAAGAGCAGAAATGTGCTTGAGAAAGTGGTGAACGTGGGAGGAAAAATCGTTGGTGAGAGACAAAAAAGTCTGAGTGAGCTATACAGGTGGTGCCGTGTTGTTTGTGTAAAATTTCTCAAATTGAGATAATACAGTTTACTTGACTTGACTTGACTTGACTTGACTCTCTCTCTCTCTCTCTCTCTCTCTGTGTCTGTGTGTGTGTGTGGTGTGTGTGTGTGTGTGTGTGTGTGTGTGTGTGTGTGTACAGAAAGAAAAAAGGAAATGAAGAAAGAAAGAAAAGAGAAGGGAAAAAAAGAGAACAAGAAGAGAGAATGAAAAAAAGCAAAAAAAAAAGAAAGAAGGAAAGTGAGAAAGAAGGAAAGAAAGAAAGACATGAAGATCGAAAGAAAAAAGGAGGGAAAGATAGATAAAAAGAAAGAAAGAAACAGAAGAAAGAAAGAGAGAAAGAAAGAAAAAAACTTGGGGTATCATGATTTGCAGACGTGTTGAAGGGAAACGAACAGAAAGAACACACACACACACACACACACACACACACACACACACACACACACACACACACACACACACACACACACACACACACACACAGAGTGTGTGTGTGAGAGAGAGAGAGAGAGAGAGAGAGAGAGAGAGAGAGAGAGAGAGAGAGAGAGAGAGAGCAATAAACAACCCGATTTGGCTTTTCTCTCTCTCTTTCCATCTTTTTTTCTGTATCTCATATTTTTCTTCTCCATTCTTTGAGAGAGAGAGAGAGAGAGAGAGAGAGAGAGAGAGAGAGAGAGAGAGAGAGAGAGAGATATGCGACAAACGACAGTGAACGAACGATGACTACAAAAAGCATCATTCTTGTCTGACTCACTCACAACTGCTAATCATAAACAGGCCGATGATCACCATGAATGGCATGAG
>JADBJO010003601.1:112500-120000 GCA_016801955.1 Conus betulinus | reverse complement strand
AAATCAGCAAAAAATATATCCATTTGCAAGAGAACATACAGACTATGCATGGTGTGTAAGAGATTGGTTGGGAAAGAAAAAAGAAGAAGAAAAAAAAGATGAAGAGGACAATGTGAAGCACCAAAAATTGAAGAGGTGGATTTTGGCCATAGGGAAAAAAAAGAAAAAAAAAGTACAAAAAAAAAAAGCACCACCTTAGGTACTCTATTGATCCGAGAACTGATGCTACAAAAAAGTGCATGACCTTTCCCTTAGCTAACGTCACTTTTTAGGTCTTCGCACCCAGCCAGCTGGTCTCCGCCAAGTAGTCCCATTCTTTGATTTCAGTCTGTCTGCTTGGAACCACCTGGTTTGTACCTTGATCGCCATATGATAGAAAACGACGAGAATCAACTTTCAGACACGATAGAAATTCTCAAAACAATTCAAATTGTGTCCGTCTTTAAATACTTGACTCCTTAGGCAAGGCCTTGGCGCATCAATTTTGGTGTGCAGCCCGTATTGTCATGATTGGCTTAGTGAAGAGCGTGAGCCCAGGGGACCTGCAAGATGACGCGGAGTCTGAACTGTACGAAACCAGACAGGAGACCACTTTGTTTTCACCTTTTTTTTTTTTTCCCCCTGTCGATTTTCTTCATTTGTACATATGTATTTTCTCTTTTTTTTTTTCCCCCCCTTTTCTTCTTCTTCTTCTTCTTTGATTTCATTGTATTTATTTATTTTTATTTTCCCATTTTGCTGTCCCATCCTTCGGTGCCGCCTCGGTGGCATTGCACCCACGCCGTTCATTCCGACATCCCCTCCACAGCCACAGCCCGGTCCGTCCCGCCGCATCCCCGGCACCGGCAATACACAGGGAGCACCTCAGAACCACCAGTATTACGAGTCCGGCGCTCTGCCAACTAAGCAATTCCGGACCCCAATAGTTTCACTGTGCACAGGGTCCATGGTGCCCGGAAGTATTATTAGTGACCTGCTTAAAGCCAGTTGGACACCGACCGGGGTGAATAGAGGTGTCAGATACTTGCCTCTGGCAAGGCACCAGGGAAAAGACGGTATTTCCGCCGAAGTACTGAAGTGCTGTCACACTGTACAAAAAACAAAAATAATTCTCGCGGTATATCCCTCCTCAGTATCGTTGGGAAAGTCTTTGTACTGAAGAGGCTCCAAGTACTTGCAGAGCAAGTTTATCCTGAATCGTAGTGCGGTTTCCCTGCCAACAGATCCACTATAGATATGATCTTCTCCCTTAAACAACTTCAGGAGAAATGTAGGGAGCAAAGGCAGCCACTCTTCATTGCCTTCATAGATGTCACAAAGGCTTTCGATCTGGTCAGAAGGGATGGCCTCTTCAAGATCCTCCCCAAGATTGGATGTCCACCTAAACTTCTCAGCATCAACAGATCCTTCCACGAAGACATGAAAGGCACCGTCGTCTTTGACGGCTCAACATCAGCTGCCTTCAACATACGGAGCGGAGTGAAACAGGGTTGTGTCTTGGCTCCCACCCTGTTTGGAATTTTCTTTGCTGTGATGCTGAAACACGCATTTGGTCCTGCAGCTGTATCTACCTCCGAACCAGGACAGATGGAAAGCTCTTCAACCTCTCCAGACTAAGAGCCAAGACTGAAGTCAAGCTGAGATGCATGCGTGACTTCCTCTTTGCAGACGACGCAGCAGTAACCGCCCACTCAGCCGAGGACCTACAGGACTCACTTCAGCGATGCCTGACTTCGGGCTTACCATTAGCTTGAAGAAAACACAGGTCTAGGACAGGATGTTGACTCTCCCCCAGTCATCAGCATCAATGACCATGAACTGGATGTCGTCCATGACTTCGTTTATCTGGGCTCAACTATCTCAGACACCCTCTCACTTGGCGCAGAGCTCAACAGGTGCATCGGCAAGGCAGCTACCACCATGACCAGACGGCAAGCTGACTGAGCACACAAAGATCCAGATCTACAGAGCCTGCGTCGTGAGCACCCTCCTGTATGGCAGCGAGTCTTGGACTTTGCGCGCCCGACAAGAGCGAAAGCTCAATGCTTTTTCATATGCATAGCCTCCAACGCATTCTGAACATCACCTGGCAGGAGAAGGTCCAAACAACACTGTCCTGGAAAGAGCCGGATGCACGAGCATGTACACGCTGCTAAAACAGAGACGTATGCGTTGGCTTGGCCATGTCGTGCGCATGGTCGATGGACGGATCCCTAAAGACCTCATCTATGGAGGACTTGTGCAAGGAAAACGTCCCTACAGGCAGACCACAGCTGCGATTCAAAGACGCGTGCAAGAGGGACCTAAAAGCCTTGAACATCGACCAGAACAACTGGGAAGCAACAGCCCCAACGGTCAGCCTGGAGACAGACTGTGCAGAAAGGTCCCTCCAAGTTCGAAGAGACACTCGCTCAGCAGCACGGGGGAAAGAAAATGAGAAGAAAGGCTGCAGCCCAGGCAGACGGACAGCGTCAGACTTCACCTGTGCCCTCTGCCACAGGGACTGTCATTCCCGCATCGGACTGGCCAGCCACACTGTACCGGGAATAGACACCTAGAGCGCAACTCCACAGTCTTCCGAGACTGAAGGATGCCTATTGTACTTGTCCTCTTCTCTCGCAATGACTGTATTTCACTCCATGAGGGGCAATGAATATCATCATGAATATCTTGATCTTGAATAAATTATCTCTTGAGTCTTGAGTCTCTCTCTCTCTCTCTCTCTCTCTCTCTCTCTCAACCCTTTCACCTCTCTTGTCTCTCTCTCTTCACCCCCCCCCCACCCCTTTTTATCGATCGCCTGTGTGTTTGCACGTGTGTGTGTGTGTGTGTGTGTGTGTGTGCGCGCGCGCGCGCGAGAGAGAGAGAGAGAGAGAGAGAGAGAGAGAGAGAGAGGCTGCAGAGCGGAAGATGGCTTGTTTGATGGACTTGAACATGTGTTCCCGTTGCTCCTTTGTATGGGCGGATTGGCGATTTCCTTGATATGGGCAGTGACATGGCGCATACTGGTATCAAGCATGTTTGCCTTCTCCTGATAGGATTGCCATGCGTGAATGCGTGCCACGAGAAATCGAAATTTCCTACTCTGCTTTATTCCCAAAGTCGCTTTTGGTATGCACAACACCTGAATACGTAATTTCAGTTCAGCTTTCTTCCACACATTCACACGCTCGATAGCGTGTCGTATCCAGGGCTGGGGAGTGAACAATGATCTTTGTGGAATGTTCCGAATATGATCGATGGCGTCTATGTGGCAGATGGTCATTAACCACGCGTGAATGAATAGCAAAGGGCGCGTGACCTGATTGTCATCCGCTGCATCTCTTTCAAGGGATGAGCATTGATGAACTTTTTTGTTCTTCGTCTGTGAACTAAATACCCACAGCATATAAGTCTCTGTGTGTAAAAGCTGGAATGTCGGAATTTATTTGTTATTTCTTCTTATTTTTCTGTTTCAACTTCAGTGCAGTTTCATCCATCTGTCCACCACAGCCACAGCCTGACCTGTCCAGGCAGTCGATGTCAAGACATGAGCAGTCATGAGGCAACCCGCTCCGTTGCGTTGCCGTCGGCTGTGTTCATTGGTATTCTGATTAGTCGGGGGGGGGGGGGGTGGTGGGGGGGGGGTGGTGGGGGGGGGGGGGAGGGGGGGGAGGGGATGGGGTACCGTGAATGACCCCACCAACACTGTCCAACGACAATCCCCGACCCGTGCACTGAGTGCAGAGATGTAGAGAGGAAATAAAAACTGAGGTCACCATATGAGCTGGGCATGAAAGGCCACATATGTTAAGAGATATACAGGCTGATCGATGAAGGTGATGTCATGCTTTTTCCATTCTGGTCTGAGACTGCGTGGCAGGGCTGTACTGTGCGCTTACTTCCAAGATGTATTCCCAATATTCCTTACATTCCCTAGCGATAAGTTACCTATAGCGTTGGTCAGGAAATTTGAGCAACGCCCCTCATTAGGGTGTTTAAAAACAGACTGTGTGGTCCCACTCTTGCAAGTTAAATCTGCATCATCACATTTCTTAATCAGTTTGACTTTTGTCTGTTTAACAGAAACATTTAGGAAAAAAAAAAACCGCAAACAAATGACTGTAATGGGAATCGAACTCAAGACCTCCTTGCCAGAGTCCGCGACACTGACCACTTCGCCACGGCGGCTGATGTTGACGTTAGTCTCTGTTTTGTACATATATCTTCAGTGTTTGTGAACAGCTCTCTCTCTCTCTCTCTCTCTCTCTCTCTCTCTTGACATGAATCACGAAGACGTGTTTTGGTGGCGCTCTCTCTCTCTCTCTCTCTCTCGCGGGGGGGGGGGGGGGGGGGGGGGGGGGGGGTGAAGGTGAGCCGCGGCTTGCATCTGCGGGTCACTGTTGACACTGTGGCATTGTTTTTGTCACCGCTGAGGGACTGACGTTGATGAGTTGGACCCTGTACCTTTGTCAGCATGTACTGAAGACACCATGCCGTCAGCCCCTCTGGTCTTCAGGGCATCGTGTGCTTTAAAATCAACTTCATGTTGAAAAGGGCCACCGAGAAAACTGCCGAGCGAGTCACCATTCTGACTCTGCGAACCAGAGCTGAGCTGCCGGTGTCACCTTAGGCTTGCTCCTCACGCTGATATTCTGGGGCAGCTTGCTTCTTCGCTGCAGGGACGTCGAGCGGAGCCCAGGACTCACCGGCGTCCGGCAGTCGAGGTTGAACATCCAGATGCCACGACTGGACGAAGGACCAGCACGGACAGGACCGGGGCTTCTCTGGACGCCGGGCAGACGACTCTGCTTTCTCCTCAGCAACCCCCACCATAGCAGACGCCATGAACAAGCTGGACTGTAAGTTTACTGCAGTGGAGAACAGCTTAAAGGACCTTCGTGATCAGTTTGCTGCCATGCATAGTGGGTTTGATGATCTGCGGGACGAGATGGGAAATTTGAGAAAAGAAAACTTGGACCTGGCAAAGAAAAACTGAACTTTTAGCTAAGGAAGAGCAGTCAGAGAGAAAAACTGATGATTTAGAACGTCGGTCCATACGCAACAATCTTATCTTTTAGGGTATCCCCAGACATGAAATGAGACAAATGAGCAGTGCGAAGGAAAAGTGCGTGACCTGATTATGGAGAGATTGGATGTGGCACAGGAAGATGAGTGCGACAGTGTTCACAGACCGAATGCTAAAGCCGACTCTCCCATCATAGCCTACTGCTCCTCTTACAAAGATGAGGTAAGAATCCTTGAGGCCAAAGCCAAACTGAGGGGCAGCAAAATTTTTGTTGGAGAGGATTTCTCTTTTCATGTCAGAGAGAGATCAGGCGTGGCCTCTCTCCCTGTCTCAAAAAAGCCAGAGCCGAGGGGGAAAAAGCCTCAATGATTTTCGATCATTTGATCATTGATAGCAAAAAAATACTTCCTCGACGCACATGGCTACTCAGCGGAATCAAGATAGGGAGTCGGCCGGCCACATGATAAAAAAATGCCTTGCAGGCAGCACAGAAAAAGGGAAGGCCAGTCCCATAACACCGGTAGACTTCTCGGTCGCCGGTGACACTGACGCACGTGAACACTTTTCGTTGTCAGGCCTATTCGGCAGAGCTGCCGACGGGTTGCACGTGTAAACACACGAAGTACACGATGTCTTCTGCTGTTCATAAAACTTTTGCTTTCTTGACATGGTATGTCAATGGTTTAATGTCAAAGTTTGTTGATTCTGATTTTGCCAGATTTCTTAGTCGGTCCGACTTTGCCTGTTTAACAGAAACATTTATTGATGAATGTAGTGATGATTTGTTTGTCGGTTACAAAACATTTTTTTTTGCAAGCCTGCAATTAAATTCACAAGTTAAGGGAGACGATCTGGACGTGTCGTATGTCTAATAAAAAAAATGAATTCATTCCTTTTGTGAGATCGATTAAGTAAATTATCCAAATTTAATTATTTTCTTGATTGACAAATTCATGTTTGGAACAGACAGGGACATTTTGTATGTCTGCTTGTACATTCCCCCCGAAGGATCTCCTTTTTATGTCTATTTTGGTGTAGATAATGGTATTGACACACTGGAAGAATGTCTAACTAACTTCTTGATAATTAATTATGTTTATGTTATTTTGAACAAAGATTTAAATGGTAGAACTTCCGATATCTCTCAGAGATTTCTATGGATTCCATGATTTTGATACACAACACGATTGTCAGTCTCTTCAGTATTGATCGGTGCTCCCAGATAAAAATCTAAACAATTATGGGCAATTGTTATTAAACATGTGCACTGTTTTTTGAACTTGTGCATCCTAAATGGTGTATGTAAAGGCGACCTAAAAGGTTGCTATACATAATGTCTCTGACTCTGGAAGTAGTGTGAATGATTATTTCATATTTTCAAACGAACTTTTTGCTTTTCTATGTGATGGTTGTGAATTACGGCTTGTAGAACGAATAGAGTCTGATCATTCCCCTGTATCACTTCATGTTCGTTTCCCTTGTGGAAATCTAGCAGACGCTAACAAAAGAGGTCATGACGATGTTATAGAATAAATTGTCTGGAATGATGAATGTGCTTCTTCATTTTGTGATACCCTATGTGCTGAAAAAGCGAGTAAAAAATTTGATATTGCCGCAAGTTTGATAGATACTGATGTTAATCATGCACTTAATATGTTTAACGAATGTATATGGATTTGTGCTGAATGTATGAAAAAATGTATACATGGTCATAATGGAATATCAAAGGACTGGTCTGATCATGAATTTGCTCTTAACAAAAGAAAGACTAGGAGATTATTGAGAATAAGTCACAGGTCGTTGAAGGACACTAACAAAACTGCATGCTATAGCCAGCCTGAATATAAACATTTACTAAAGAGAAAAGAGAAAGAATGTAAGAAATCATCAATAGATAAATGAGTAGCATCTATAAAGTCTCAGAAGAATTTCTGGGCTGTAATTCACAAAACATCTCCAAAAAAGAACACAGCCCAGAAACAACAGTTTCAGCTGAGATATGGTTTCAATCAAAATTTTCAAGCCTTGTTAGAGTTAAATACTGACAATGAGCTAAACAAGAGGGGTTTGAAGATGAATCTGATAGTTATATGAACCGTCCCATTAGTGAAGAAGAAGCTATTAAAAAACTGAAAAACCGTAAAGCAGCAGGCCCCGATGGCATTATTGATGAACTGTTCAAATACTCTTCTGCCCAAGTTGTGCAGTTTTGTGTGAAATTGTTTAGCAAACTGTTTGATAATGGTACGTTTCCAAATAACTGGACGGAATCAATAATTTTGCCCATCTTTAAAAAGAGTGACGCTAAAAATCCAAATGAGTATAGAGGCATCTCCCTTAGCAGTGTAAGTAGTAAAATGTATGGAATGATAGTAAATAGTAGGCTTCAAGAATGGATTGAGGAAAAAAAAAACATTACTGGTGATCACCAAGCTGGTAGAAAAAGGCTATTCGACTGTTGGCCACATGTTTACTCTAATGGCTGTGTTCAG
>JADBJO010003601.1:105000-107500 GCA_016801955.1 Conus betulinus | reverse complement strand
CAAGCTTATTGTTATTCAGGAAGGCACGCCACATACAGTAAACAAAACATTGTTAAATCTAAACATGCAGAATAACATTATTGTGTAATAACCACAACCGCATGGGATTTTGTTGTTTTTTTGTTGTGACTTTGCATATGCATACGAGATAGAATTGATCGTGTGCTTGTGCTGCGGTAGTATGAGTTGGTGTTAAGAGTGAACATGTGTAAGTGTGTAAGTGCACGCGTACACGAATGCAAGTACGCGATCGCGCACGCATGTGTGTGCGCGCGCTTCCCCCTCTCCGTCTCATCCTCCTTGTATGTGCATTTGTTCGTAGATTTTGACCTTTTTTTTTTTTTTTTTTTTTTTCAAAGTACCGCTTATGTTTTGTTCACGATTCGTCGTGTATTAGCTCGATCGTTATGTCCTTGTGCATTGTATGAAATGCTGCTCTGTGTGATCTTGTTTGCTGACCTTTACCCAAAATGAAGATGTTTGTATTCGTGTTCGTGTTCGTATTCATATATCCGTATTCGTATTCTCTCTCTCTCTCTCTCTCTCTCTCTCTCTCTCTCTCTCTCTCTCTCTCTCTCTCTCTCTCTCTCTCTCTCTCTCTCTTTATGTGTGTGTGTGTGTGTGTGTGTGTGTGTGTGTGTGTGTGTGTGTGTGTGTTCATTTTCTTCATTTGAAAAAAAAAAAGGAGAAAAAACCAGTGATAGTCTAAACTGCCACTGCACACAGATCACAGCCATTAACATACTGACCTCTGTCTTGCATGTTTCAGTGTCGGCTTACAAGTGTATATGCATGAGCACACGTTTACATTCACTTGCACCTGCACTCGCATATTCTCCTTAAACGGGCACCCTGACCTGTACAAGTACGTACACACACACACACACACACACACACACACACACACACACACACACACACACACACACACACATACACACACACACACATACACACACACACACTTAAAGACACACAGACACACAGACAGACAGACAGGTCTAAGATCATCTTGTGATGAAAAGACGTTAAATAAAACTACTGAACTGAACTGAGACAGACAGACAGACACACACACACACACACACGCGCACACGCACGCACACACACACACACACACACACACACACACACACACACACACACACACACACACACACACACGCACGCACGCACGCACGCACGCACCCTCTTTCCCCCTGTCTTCCCCTCCCCTCCCCCCCCCGCCGCACACACACACACCACACACACACACACACACACACACACACACACACACACACACACACACACACACACACGCACACACACACACACACACACACACTAAAGTAATGGCGCTCACGAGGTTAGCTAGGAAGTTACGAACGCTTGGCCATCGCGTTTGGCTAACGCGTCGGTCAAACATCTGCTAGGTCTCGTAACGCGTCGGTCAGACATCTGCTATACCTCGTAACGCGTCGGCCAGACATCTGCTATATCTCGTAACGCGTCGGCCAGACATCTGCTATGTCCTGTAACGCTTCGGTCAGACATCTGCTATATCTCCTAACGCGTCGATCAGACATCTGGTATGTCTCGTAACGCGCGTCGATCAGACATCTGCTATGTCTCGTAACATGTCAGTCAGACATCTGCTATGTCTCATAACGCGTCGGTCAGACATCCGCTATGTCTCGTAACGCGTCGGTCAGACATCTGCTATGTCTCGTAACGCGTCGGCCAGACATCCGCTATATCTCGTAACGCGTCGGTCAGACATCTGTTATGTCTCGTAACGCGTCGGTCAGACATCTGCTATGTCTCGTAACGCGTCGGTCAGACATCCGCTATGTCTCGTAATGTGTCGGTCAGACATCTGCTATGTCTCGTAATGTGTCGGTCAGACATCTGCTATGTCTCGTAACGCGTTGGCCAGACATCCGCTATATCTCGTAACGCGTGTCTCGTGCGTAAGCTGCTCTTCCCAAGCCTTCCTGAATATTTATTCTCTACCAGACAGTGTGAAGCCATGCGCCCTCTGACTTGCCACTGGTTAGGAGATTTGGTGTAGCATATCATATATAGGCTAATCCGTACGCACTGACACCTCTTTGATGAAAGGGAGACATCCCTAACTCTCTCTCCTGTCTCTCTCTCTGTCTCTCTCTCTGTCTCTGTCTGTCTGTTCTGTCTGTCTGTCTGTCCTCTCTCTCTCTCTCTCTCTCTCTCTCCTCTCTCTCTCTCTCTCTCTGTCTGTCCTCCTCTCAGAGGTCAGAGGAACGACGGAGATGTGTGTGTCTGAGTAAGTGTGTGTTGATGTGAAACTCTCTCTCTCTCTCTCTCTCTCTCTCTCTCTCTCTCTCTGGAGCGGTGGAGACGTGTGTCTGAGCAAGTGAGTGTTCATGTGAAATTTCAGCTTTTCGATTGGTGAATATGATTTGTTCACCTCCTTGTCTATAGGGCTGAAGAGCTGAATGGACTATTACAAATTTCAGTTTTTCGTCTGTGTGTGTGTGTG
>JADBJO010003601.1:80000-82500 GCA_016801955.1 Conus betulinus | reverse complement strand
CTAGCCTAACTGTGACAACATTCTAGCCTAACTGTGACCACATTCCTATCTAACTGTGACCACATTCTAACCTAACTGTGACCACATTCTATCTAACTGTGACCACATTCTAGCCTAACTGTGACCACATTCTGGCCTAACTGTGACCACATTCTAACCTAACTGTGACCACATTCCTATGTTACTGTGACCACATTCTAACCTAACTGTGACCACATTCTACTCTAACTGTGACCACATTCTAGCCTAACTGTGACTACATTCTACTCTAACTGTGACCACATTCTACTCTAACTGTGACACATTCTAACCTAACTGTGACCACATTCTAGCCTAACTGTGACCACATTCTACTCTAACTGTGACCACATTCTAGCCTAACTGTGACCACATTCTAGCCTAACTTGTATTACCCTCAGTGAGAGGCCTTCGGTTAGACCTAAGAGAAATGCTTTGGGGGAGGGGGGGAGGGGGGGGGGGCGGAGGTAGGGGGGGGGGGGAGGGGGAACTATCAATATAAATCCTTCTTTTCTGAGCGCTTTGTTTGTGTTCTGTGTTTGCATGTACTATGCTTATTTTTAACTCATTCATTTCTTTTCCATTGTCATCATGACCGTCGTCGTCGTCGTCATCATCGTTGTCATCATCATCATTGTCATGATCATTGCTTTTCTTCTCATTTTCATCCCATGTTATTCTTTTCATCACTACTGGTATTGTTTTCGCCCTTTTTGTTATCATTGTCATTCTTCTTCTTCTTGATCAATAACTGCCATACCATCTTTTGAACAGCCCATACCCACAAATAATCACACACACACACACACACACACACACACACACACACACACACACACACACACACAGAGGGCCCTCACACTCACCTTTGGCGCGGCGCACGAGCGGCAGGAAGGCCTTGGTGACGCGCACCGTGCAAACAACATGACGTCAGCAAGCTGCTGGAACGTCATCATGCTGGTCAGTTCGATCGGCGCCTGGCGGTTCAGGCCGGCATTGTGACCACTGCCCACAGTCCTGAGAGAGAGAGAGAGAGAGAGAGAGAGAGAGAGAGAGAGAGAGAGAGAGAGAGAGAGAGAGAAGTCTGGATGACCTTCCAGGCTAACTAGGGAAAAAATTTGAAAAATTATTGATATAAAGCTCCGCCCCAAAAATCGGTGACAAACGAATCACAAGACAGAACACGACGCGTTTCGACATCATACGTCTTCTTCAGGCAAGATACACAACACTCAGGACAACTAAAATGAAGAACGAGCAATAACTTATTTCATCAAATTCGTTGAATGGAAACGAGGCTGACAGCCTTGTTCGTTCTTCATTTTCGTTGTCCGGAGTGTTGTTTATCTTGCCTGAAGAAGACCTAAGAAGTTCAAAACGCGTCGTGTTTTGTCTTGTGATTCATTTGTTCATGTTTGGCGGATAGAGTATTTTTAATTTTCTTTTTAAAGATTCGGGGAAAAACAACAAAAACAAACAAACAAACGAGCAAACAAACAACGGCAACAACAAGAAGAAATAATGATGACAATGATAACAACAACAACAATGATAACAATAATAATGATAATATAATAATAATAACAATGATGATGATGATGATAATGATAATGATAATAATAATAACAATAATGATAACAACAACAACGATGATGATTATCATGATCATGATCATGATCATAATGAAAACGATAAGTTAGCAGCAAGATGAAAATTAAATAATCATAATAGTAATAGTAATAACAATGATGATGATGATGATGATGATGATGATGATGATGATGATGATAATAATAATGAGGATAATGAAGAGGAGGAAGAAGAAGAAAGAAGAAGAAGAAGAAGAAGAAGAAGAAGAAGAAGAGGAGGAGGAGGAGGAGGAGGATCACAGTGCGTCTGCCTCATTCATATAAATGGAATACCTGTAAACGAACAGATACAGACGATCCAGGAATGCCCCGATAGCAATCAATGAATTGACGCATTAAGACAGCTTTAAAAGAGACAACGAGTCTCTGCTAGCAGTAGGCTGTCAACCCCTAAACATCATTGTCTTGCTCAAAGCGTAGGTCTACTATGATAATAACAATAATACTAATGATAATAAAAATACTACTTCTTCTTCTTCTTGTTATTGTCATCATCATCATCATCATCATCATAATCATCATCATCATCATCATCATCATCATCATCATCATCATCACATCATCATCGTCGTCATCATCATCATCATCATCATCATCATCATCATCATCATCATCATTATCATCCTCATCATCATCATCATCATCCCCAATGTCATTATCATTACATTATCATTATTATGAATAACGTCGTTGTTGCTGTTGTTGTTGTTGTCCACAAAAGACTCTAACAGTTAAAAACTGTAATGTTTAAACGGCTCTGACTCATGTTAGAATCACGACGTTAACAGTTCAATGGGAAGAATGGAGACTGATGAAACAATGGCCGTGATAGC
>JADBJO010003601.1:72500-75000 GCA_016801955.1 Conus betulinus | reverse complement strand
CTGGTTCAACACCAGAAAGGAGATATGACCAGCTCAACACCAGAATTGAGATATGACCGGTTCAACACCAGAATTGAGATATGACAGCTCAACACCAGAAATGAGATATGACCGGTTCAACACCAGAAAGGAGATATGACTGGTTCAACAACAGAAATGATATATGGTTTACCAGCTCAACACCAGAAAGGAGGTATGACTGGTTCAAACACCAGAAAGGAGATATGACCGGTTCAACACCAGAAAGGAGATATGACCGGTTCAACAACAGAAATGAGATATGACCAGCTCAACACCAGAAAGGAGATATGACTGGTTCAACACACCAGAAATGATATATGACCAGCTCAACACCAGAATGAGATATGACCGTTCAACACCAGAAAGGGACAGGATTGGTTCCACACCAGAAAGGAAGCGCGACTGTTTGAACATCAGAAAGAAAACGAAGCTGGTTTAATAGCAGAAAATGAGAGAAGCTGGATTCGGTGACAGACGACACACACAAAGAAAGGAAACACACTGACTTCAGCAGAAAAGAGACTGGACTGGTTCAGCAGCAGAAACGAGACACGGCTGGTTTAACATAAGAAAGGAGACACGACTGGTTTAACATCAGAAAGAAGACACGACTGGTTCGACATTAAAAGGAAACACAACTGGTGTATCGTAAGAAAGGAGACACGACTGGTTCGACATCAGAAAGGAGACACGACTGGTTAACATCAGAAAGAAGACACGACTGGTTCGACATTAGAAAGGAGACACGACTGGTTCGACATCAGAAAAAGGAGACACGACTGGTTCAACATCAGAAAGAAGACACGACTATTTCGACATCAGAAGGGAGACACGACTACTGATTCGACATCAGAAAGGAGACACGAAAGGGTTCAACATCAGAAAGAAGACACGACTATTTCGACATCAGAAAGGAGACACGACAAATTTCAACATCAGAAAGAAGACACAACTGGTTCAGAATCAGAAAAGAGACACGACTGAGTTCAAATCAAAAAGAAGACAAGACTCTTTCAGAATCAGAAGAGGAGACACGACTAGTTCAACAAAAAAAAAAAGAAGACAAGACTCTTTCAGAATCAGAAAGGAGACACGACTGATTCAAATTAGAAAGGAGACACGACTGGTTCAACATAAGAAAGAAGACATGACTAGTTCAGAATCAGAAAAGAAACACGACTGGTTCAACATCAGAAGGAAAACACGGCTGGTTCAGAATCAGAAAAGAGACACGACTGGTTTAACATCAGAAAGAAGACAGGACTGGTTCAAAACCAGAAAGAAGACAGGACTGGTTTAACATCAGAAAGAAGACAGGACTGGTTTAACATCAGAAAGAAGACAGGACTGGTTCAACCTCAGAAAGAAGACACACGACTGGTTCAACATCAGAAAGAAGACACGGCTGGTTCAACATCAGAAGCAGCGATCACAGAAAGATGGACACACTTTGTCACATGACGGCCATCATGGCAACAGGAGAAGCAGTTTAACATCAGCAATAACACTGGGGGGTGAAATGCAACAGGGGGTCTCGAGCAAAATACCGGCACGAAGAAGGGACACACTCTGTAGTATGTGTGCATGAGAAGGTGCAGCAATATGCAAGAGACGAAGGTTCCTTACCTGACTTTTTGCAAGCTCAGAGTAAAATGAACAACATGCAAGGGACGAAGGTTCCTTACAACAACAACAACAACAACAACAACAACAACAAACGGGGTAAAGTGCATTTGAATTCGCTGTCACTAATGTATTTTCGTGTGATATTCATTTCAGTATCCTCTCATAGTCTGTTTATTTTATTTATCATTATTTTCTTTTTTTTTTTTTTACTATTTTAAATACTATTCTCTCATAGTCGGAATAATCAAGATAATGCATACATTGTGGCTGTATTACTTTCCAGAGCGTCTATGGTGGTGACAAATAAACATTTGGATTGTTACTCACTTGTTTCTGCGTGCATGGAAGGTCTGTCATGTGTAATGTCGGGAATTAATGGTGGGTTTTCTCTGCAGGGACAAGACAAGGATCAAGGCCCATGGTACCCCCCACAGGGAGTGGCCTGTCTTACCCCATCAACTGCGTTCTCGTTCTGCGTAAGAGATTTTCCAGTTTGCTCATGTTCTGCCCCGTGGAATTTCTTTCAGTTTGAGTTATTGTTTGTCTTCAGTATTACAAATACCAATGATACATCTGAAAGGAATGACAGTGTAACTGCGCTTTGGAAGCAAAAAAAAAAAGAAATGGAAGTTGAGTATACTGTGACAAAACACGGTGAGAGAAAAAACGAGAGTCAGCCCGACAAATTCCAGTGCTGAGAAGGTTGAAAGGTGAGCAAATTGATCGGGAAACCCAAAGTAGACGACGTTCGGAAATGTGCAAGGGAGGTAATCTGAGTTAGCGCTTACATTCAGCAAGAGTGATCCTGCTGTTTTCCTGGGACAGATGAAGTTGAAGTGGACACGATCAAAGC
>JADBJO010003601.1:60000-70000 GCA_016801955.1 Conus betulinus | reverse complement strand
TGATTTAAAACTTCATCCAAAAAATTTCAACGGTATTGCAATCTCTGCACAAAAGATGCAGTCTCCAAGAGAGAGAGAGAGAGAAAAAAAAAGATCTTCACCAATCCGGCTGTCTCTCTAGTAGAGGACTGAACACAGGACTCCGAACCTAGTAGTGGGCTAACAAACAACCAAAGTGTGTTTACGCAACGCATCCCATGGGTCCAACAAGGCCCTTAACTCTTCCGTCACCTTCTCCTGAATATAGCAACGCCACGCACAGGAAGGAAGTAATGGTTGTTGACCACGTGAACTGAGAAAAGTGCGTTGTCGAAGCGTCTTGAATGACGAACGGGGTTGGGAAAGAGTTAAGTAGCCCGGTGGCGAAATCGGAAACGGAAACGAAGAAAGAGCGTCGCAGCTGCTGTGCACTTGAACCAGTTCAGAACAAAAGCAGTCAGATGGCGCAGTCTAATGGCCTGGCAAGAGGGCCTGTCCTGTCGAATGATAACGCAATGACCTCGATATTCCTGCTTGCGTCTTAGCACTAGGGATCTGAGGGGATCTGGGGGTGGGGGGGGGGTGGGGAGTGGGGTGGGGTGGTGGTGGTTGGAGAGGGGAACGAGAGGATGGAGGGAGGAGGGGAGGAGTGGAGGAGGGGAGGAGTGGAGGAGGGGAGGGGGCGGGGGGGGGGGGGGGGGGGAGAAAAATAACAGGTACAGGTACAGCAAAGCAAAGTTGTAAAAGCATCGAAAAAAACGGGATATTGTCCGGCATAGCGATATGCAAAGTATACGTTAACTATGACTTGAAAATACGTACACATACAGTATCCGAACATACTTAATCCCGGAGCCGGAATAGCTCTGTTGGGAGCCGGAATAGCTCAGTTGGTAGAGCGCCTGACTCGCAATCTTGGTGATCCTGGGGTTGCGGGTTTGAACCTCCGCCGGGGCGTTTCGGTACAGGGGGATTTTTCCCTCGGAGTTAACATCTCGGGGATGTTTCACTAATGCTGTTTCGAATCAGATTTCCTGACCAAAACTGCACGTGTCTGTATTTCTCGGGCCTGGCTGATTTCAGAAGAGAGCATATGAACGGAAACGTAGAGAACAGTACTATCATGTCATCTCAAAACCAAAAACGGACCTCCATGGCATCATCTTCATCAGCCTTATACTTGCTGACTGACATGAAATAAAGACGTCTAAGATTACGTGATCCTTCTCGCCCTCATGTCCTGTGAGACAGCAACCCCCCCCTCCCCTCCCCCCAAAAAAAAAAAAAAAAAGTTTCATCTATGGCTGCACAAGCTCAGGTTTCAAAAATGTTGACAGTGTCAAACGATCATTTTCTGTTCTTTCTTGTTTTTTCTCCAACTTCCATTTTTCTTTCTTTCTTTCTTTTCCCCCCTTTCTTTCCTTCTCTCATTCTTTCTCTTTCGTTTCTTGTTCTTTACTTTTTTTTAATTTCTCTCTTTCTTTCCTTTCTCTCCCGTTCTCTCTCTCTCTATTTATATATATATATATATATATATATATATATATATATATATATATATATATATATAACACCCTGGTGAACGTGGACAGCTCTCAGTGAAGAGTGTGGGAGGGAAGAAGAAGAATTGTGACATCTGCTCCTGTGCTCAGAGGCTTACAACACTGAAGTTTGTGCGTCACCTATGCTATGCCAACCGACCATCACGTCGTCTTCGTTGTTTACGTACAGTTTTCAATACGGCCTCCTCCCTCCATCCCTCCCTCTCGAGTCTCTCCCCCCTGTGTGTGTGTGTGTGTGTGTGTGTGTGTGTGTGTGTGTGTGTGTGTGTGTGTGTGTGGTGTGTGTGTGTGTGTGTGTGTCTGTCTGTCTGTCTGTGTATGTGTGTGTGTGTGCGTGTGTGCGCGCGCGCGCGTGCCTGTGTGTGTGTGTGTGTGTGTGTGTGTGTGTGTGTGTGGGTGTGTGTGTGTGTGTGCGAGAGAGAGAGAGATGAGAGAGAGAGAGAGAGAGAGAGCGAGAGAGAGAGAGAGAGAGGAGAGAGAGAGAGAGAGAGCATGCGCGCATTTTCCTCCATGCGTGTATGCATAATGTCTATGAGTTTGTGTCCCTGTCCCCCGGGTGCGCATACCAATGTACGGACGAAGGCCTACGTACGTGGCCGAGTTGATTTACGTGTTTGCGTGCGCACATATATGCGTACATATGAAAAAAACTGGGCTAAGTGTAACTCTGAAGCAGTTAGGCATTGCTCGTTTTTTTTTTTGTTTTTTTTTTTTAATTTACTGTTTCTTTCTGTCCGTGTTGAACATAGATGAAACAAATGCAGTCAAT
Organism: Conus betulinus; assembly: GCA_016801955.1. Lineage (NCBI taxonomy): Eukaryota > Metazoa > Mollusca > Gastropoda > Neogastropoda > Conidae > Conus > Conus betulinus. The sequence goes on along the minus strand of JADBJO010003601.1, from coordinate 67,690 downwards.
TCTTCTTTCAGATGATGTAGTAACCAGTCGCTGTGTCTCTATGGTGCGGTTCCCCCAGGAGGAATGGGGGTGGGGGGGTGGTGGTGGTGGTGGTGGTGTGGTGGTGGTAACAATCTAACACCTATACTAATATAACCAGAACAAGTGCGGTGTTAATTAATCAAACGAGAGAGAGAGAGAGAGAGAGAGAGAGAGAGAGAGAGGGGGAGAGAGAGAGAGAGAGAGAGAGAGATCATCAGCATATGAACAAAAAACCGTTACTAGACATTAGACTGCTACCCAAGAGAGTGACACATTTCGGGAACAAGAGTATCTGGTAGTTGTTTTTCTTCTTCTTCTTCTTCTTCTTCTTCTTCTTCTCTTCTTTCTTCTTCTTCTTCTTCTTCTTCTCCTCCTCGCTCCTCCTCCTCCTCTCTTCTTCTTATCTCTTCTTCTTCCTCTCCTTCTCTTCCTTCTTCTTCTTCTCCTTCTTCTTTTCCTCCTTCTCCTCCTCCTCCTTCTTCTTCTCCTTTTTCTTCTTCTCCTTCTTCTACTCCTACTTCCTCTCTTCTTCCTCTTCTTCTTCTACTACTTCTTCATTTTCTTCTTCCTCTTCTCCTCTCCTCCTCCTCCTCCTCTTACTTTCTTCTTCTTTCTTCTTCTTCTTCTTCTCTTTCTTCTTTTTTCTGCTGTCTGTCACATGAGTGAAGATGCGTTGTGCTGCCGTTAAGCCCCTGACAAGTCCAACTTTGATTTTTACAGAATTTTTTAAAAATCAGAGTGAAGGTCTCTTAGACAGGTTGCTTTATTGGGCTGACGGGTCCAGTCTACGCGCCTATTTGTCCATAGTTGGAGACGGTTGGTTGGGCGAGTGGCTTGGGAGGAGGGGGGAGCAGGAGGGCGTGGGGGGGGTGGGGGTGGAGGGAGGCACCCAAACAGCGAATAAATTGCAGCAGCAACGTCATTTTCGTTCGTTAGTTCAGGTTTACCCAAGGTGATAATTATACAGGGATAACTATCTTAGGCGAGTTGAAGGTGAAGTGGAGGGGGATGAAGAGGTGCTGGTGGGGGGGGGGGGGGGGGGGGAGCAATGAAGGGGTAGGAGGGAGGGAGTTCTAGAGGTAGGGTAGGTGAGGGTGGGCAGGGGAGGGGATGGGAGGGAGGGATCTATCTTACACCACACTTTATTACTAGAGCAACGACTAATAAGACGGGTTATGCTCGAAGCACTTGTGATGTTGGGGGACCAGACAGAATTGAACTCTCAACAATGACTGAGAACACGCTATTCTCTACCGCTGAGCTTACCAGCCTCTCGAAATGCGTTACTGGCGGAACATAATGTTTACATAGCCAAACAGATGTGGCTTGAATATAGACTGCTGGGGGGGGGGGGGGGGGGGGGGGGGGGGGGCGGAGTGGAAGAAGAAAGAAAAAGGGGGTAGGGGGTAGGGGTGGGGGCAGAGAACGTAAGGGGTGAGAGAGAGAGAGAGAGAGAGAGAGAGAGAGGAGAGAGAGAGAGAGAGAGAGAGATTATGGCGAGATAGCAGCGTCGAAAGGCGGAGATAGCTATTTTTCCCCAAGGAACACAGCTACTTTTCCCCTAGGAACACACAGCTGTTATCCTTCATTTTCATGAAAAAAAAAAAGGCAGAACAGTTATCATAACTGTTATTCCTAAGAATCACAATTCTTTTCCTTAGAAGGACAATTGTTTTCGTTAGGATCGCAGGGTGTTTTGTTTTTTCTGTTTTTCCCCCCACTGCTTCTTTATTTGGGACAAGAAACACAATATTTAAACAAACAGCCCAATCTTGGTGCACTTCGTTTGGCAGAGTTCAGAACCACGAATAACATCCTATCTGTTAAGGCTCCAGAGATTTTAGGGAATGCGAAGGAACGAAAGAGTTTGCTGAAAATGTAATTCCATCGATATCGTGATGGATTTCATTACTTCAGTTGCACCTTTTTTTTTCGGGGCATGAGACAGAAAATCTTGCCACCACCTTGTTGAAAAAAAGCCCTAACGGGAATAAGTTTTACGTTTGTTTTCCATTTAAAAAAAAACTGCTTTAAAATTGTTCGTTTTATATCTCATCTGAGAGACAGTCTGATTTTTTTTTTTTTTTTTTTTTTTTTTTTTTTGCTGCCTTGATTCAGTATGAATATATTGTTAAAAGTAAAGGCTTCTGAGGAAATAGGTGTGCGCACAGAAGGAAGAGAAACTCTAGGGAGAGCTTGACACCAACAAGGTCTTCAAAGGAGAAAAAAAAACCCTGACAAGTGTGCCTACATAGTTATATCTAGGTGTATGTGTACTATCATGTGTGTTAAACATGGAATCCATTCATGTATGTTGATTATGGAATGTGTTCTGACGTACTGCATTTTCCGCACGTGTCATGTATATTACATCTTTCCCTTACACTCCAAAAGGGCTCCTGGAATGAAATTCTGAATCTGAAAACAATGATGATAAATGTTTTCGATGTTTTCCCCCACGATCATAATAGAGTTCCCTGTTTCTCTGGATAATAGTCATTATCCCAGAGATAATGACCATTATCAAAGCTGTCCCGAAGAATACGTGCAATATCCGGGGGAATGGCGCTAGCCGGCGATCAGTTGTCATTGCCATTTTCTCTCGCAAGCACTCCAGCACTGTTATCATTGGTATTCCTACGCCGAATGCCGTCCTAAAACAGGGAAAACAAATGTAATCCCTTGGTGCCTTTGAGTCACGACTGTTTTCTTTGTTTTTCCCCGTTTTCTTTTGGGATAATCATAGTTTTTTTACGCAAAAAAAAAACCTCCAAAAGCGCAAACACAAACATACAAACAGGAAAATAGCTGTCATCCAAAGGATAACGATGATGATAATTTTTTTTTCTCGGGAAAAATAGAGAAAACAATTTTTCTCCTTAAAAAAAATCATAACTGTTTCCCTCGGGAAAAAAACAGAGACAGTTATGATAGTAAGGATAACAATGATGATAAACTGGTTTCCTGGAGAAAACAGGGAATTATAATCTCAAAGCATAACAATGATGATAACTGTTTTCCTCTGAAAAAAAAAAAACAACAGGAAAATAGTTGTGATCCCTAGAAGTTAAGAAGATGGTAACTGTTTTCCTCGGGTAAAAACAACAACAACAACAACAACAACAATAACAACAATAACAACAACAGGGAAAAAAAAACAATTGTGACCCCTAAAAATGACAAAAATGGTAACTGTTTTCCTCGGGAAAAAAAAACAAACAAAGTTACAGGGAAATAGTGATAGTCCTTAGCATGAAAATGAAGATATCTGTTTTCCTCGGGAAAACCAGTCGTAATCCTTCGGGAAAGCAGTGAAAACTATCGTAATGCATCCGGAAAGCAGTGAAGACAATCGTAATCCTTCTGGAAAGCAGTGAAAAACAATCGTTATACTTCCGGAAAGCAGTGAAAACAAACGTAATACTTCCAGAAAGCAGTGTGAAAAACAATCGTTATACTTCCGGAAAGCAGTGAAAACAAACGTAATACTTCCAGAAAGCAGTGAAAAACATTCGTAATACATCAGGAAAGCAGTGAGGAAAGCAGGGAAGACAATCGCCTAATATCACATGATTTGTGAAAAAAACGTGACATGAAACTACTAGTTCTTCTTCTTCTACTACTGCTACTACTGCTACTACTACTACTACTACTACTACTGCTACTGCTACTACTACTACCATGAAAACAACAGTAATCCTTTGGGACAGACGGGTATAACTCCTAATCCTTCGGAAAAGCAATGAAAACAATCATGTTCCTTCAGGAAACCAGGGGAAACAATTCTAGTCCTTGGGGAAAGCAGTGGAAAAAAAATCATAATCTTTGGGAAACCAGGGGAAACAATCCTAATCCTTCAGGAAATTAGTGAAAACAATCGTAATCCTTCCGGAAAGCAGTGAAAACAATGGCAATTCTTCAGAGGAGCAGTGAAAACTATCGTAATTCTTCAGGATAGCGGTGAAAAAACAATCATAATTCTTTGGGAAAGCAGTGAAAACAATAATAATCCTTTGGGAAAGCAGTGAAAACTATCGTAATTCTTCAGGATAGCGGTGAAAAACAATCATAATTCTTCAGGGCAGTGGTGAAACAACACAGTAATTGTTGGGGAAAACAGTGAAAACAGTCGTAATCCTTCTGGAAAGCAGTGAAAACAGTCTCAATTCTTCGAGACAGCACAATCATAATTCTCCGGGAAACCAGTGAAAACAATCTTAATTCTTCAGGAAACCAGTGAAAACAATCGTAATTCTTCGGGGAAAGCAGTGAAAGTAGTTCTAATCCATCGGGAAAGCAATAAAAACCATTCGTAACCTATCAGGCAAGCAGGGAAGACAGTCGCGATCTCCGAACCTAACCCTCTTTTCCTGAACATTTATACACGTGTTCCTCAGCAATACGGAGAAAACAGCTATTCTCCGCTTCTGACGCCAGCGTACTCCCATAGAGAAAGGCAGCTGAAGAAGGAGAAGATAAGACCGCGTCCCATGCCCACGTCACTCGCAGATGCTTGTGTGTTGGAAGAGCTCAGATCGTTGGTTTCAATTAGTCGTTTAGTCAGTCAGCGGAGAAGACTACTACCGTTTCCTGTGGCCGCTGTCGTTCGAAGGCCCGTTTCCTGTCGTTCGTTGCTAGTTACTGAAGTCGTTCATCTGAAGGTATCGGTTTGTGTGGGCTGCGGACAGGCCAGGTTTTTCAGAATGTTCAAGCCGTTGTTGGTGCTTCTCTTCTTGGGCTCCGTGGCTTTCTTGGCTTGCTCAGCCTCGCCGTTAGGTTGGTCTCGTTTCGTTTGACTGTCTGTCTGTCTGGGTCTCTTTCTGATTCCTTTCTAAGTTCTTTCTATGTCTCTGTCATCTCTCGTCTTCTCTCCCACCGCTGTACGCCCCCCCCCCCCCTCTCTCTCTCTCTCTCTCTCTGTGCTGTCTCTATCTCTCATACTCTCTGTCCGTCTCTCGGTCCCCTCCCTCCCCCTCTCTGTCTTTGTCTCTCTCCCTTGTCCCTGTCTGTGTCCCATATCTCTCCGAAGAAGAAGAAGAAGAAGAAGAAGAAGAAAAAGAAGAAGAAAAAAAGAAGATGATGATGATGATGAAGAAGAAGAAGGTGATGATGATGATGATAATGATGAGAAAATGAAAGATGATGAAGAAAGTTTAAAAAACTGTTGGTGTCACACTTGTTTCTTAGTTGTTCTACATACACAGATCTGGGGGAAACGGACACAAAACAGTAGGTGGCGGGGAGGAGAGGAGGGTGGGTGTGTGTGTGTGTGTGTGTGTGTGTGTGTGTGTGTGTGTGAAGACGGGTAGGACCGTAGTGGACAGAGGAGTGGCCAGTGGCCCACTCATCTCGGAAGCGGGAGGATTTTCCGTGGTTCGAATCTTCGCTGCCAACAGATAATAAAAGATGTTAATGAATTACATGAACAAAAATAAATAAATAAGTAGATAAACAAAGAAAGAATAGATAAATGAATAAATTTCAAAAAGATTAAGATGAATAAATAGATAATTTAACAAGATGCAAAGCATATAAACGTGCTCCCAGTTTATCTTGAATAGTGATAACCTTTCTTATACCAAATCTTATTAAAACCCACCAATTTATAAGAAATAACGGCAAAATAAGGGTTTTAAGGTACCTGAGGTACACTTTTGAAACTGGTATTTTAGTCCTCACTGGGCTAAAGCCTATGTACCTACAAAATTTCATCCAGATCGGACAATATGTCAAGAATAACTTATTAACGGTCAAATTTTGAAACACTATATGTATAGAAGTGCCATTTGTGTGTGACAACCTTTCTATATACCAAATTTCATTAAAATCCACGTAAGTAACGGCAAAATACACGGTTTCAACAGTTATGTAATGAATGTACACTTTTGAAACTGGCATTTTACTCCTCACTGGGCTAAAACCTGTGTACATACCAAATTTAATCCAAATCGGACAATATGTCAAGAATAACGGATTTTGACAGCCAAATTTTGAAACACTATAGAAGTGCCATTTGTTTGTGATATTAAAACCTTTCAAAAAAAAAAAACACGCAAAAAAAAAACACACCTATATATAAGAAATTACAGCAAAACAACGGCTTTTATCGGTGTGTTTAATCGATTTTCAGCATTACATCACTTAGATATGGAAAAGAGGCTCCAATTTGTCACAAAATCATTCAACCACTTATAAATCGGCCAAGTACTTTCTGAGATATTCCACCACCAAGAAGAAAAACCGTTTTGGGGCCGTTATAACCATTAGTTATGGCTATTCCGGTAAAATAAAACATCGGGCAACATTCGTGACCCATAATGAACATACGTACACATTTTCAGAAAGATCGGCCCAGAAGTTTTGTCTGGAGCAAGTGGAACACATTTTGACCACAGACAGACACACAGAGACTCAGACTGACACAGACAGCATTTCTTCGTTTCCATTGTAAAGTACTCCCTGTTCTTTTAGAACTGGGCTACCAGCCACACATTGTTATATCAATCCTCGCACATAGGGAAAAGAAATTATGGCTAGGACATAATCAGAAAAGATGCCCTTTTCAACCTGTAACAAAAACAAGATGCAAAGCATATAAACATACTCCCAGTTTATCTTTAAGACGCGTGTACATGTCAAGAGCATGCGTACTATGAAAATACCCATGATCTGCCAGTCAGTTATTAGATCTAAAGCTATTACAAAATCCCTCAAAATACAGTACTTTAATAGATTGAGTGTGATAACCTTTCTATATATACCAATTTTATTAAAAAACCCTCCAATATATAAGACATAATGGTAAATAACGGTTTTAACGATTATTTAACCGTGGTACACTTTCGAAACTGGTATTTTAGTCCTCACTGGGCTAAAGCCTATGTACCTACCAATTTCATCCAGATCGGACAATATGTCAAGAATAACGGTTTTTTAACGGTCAAATTTTGAAACACTATATGGAAGTGCCATTTGTGTGTAATAACCTTTCTGCATACCAAATTTCATTAAAATCCACCTATATATAAGAAATAACGGCAAAATAACGGTTTTTAACGGTTGTTTAATCGATTTTCAGCATTAATAATAATAATAATAATAATGAATACTTATTTAGCGCCTATTCTCGGCTAGAGACCAAGCTCTAAGCGCTTTACAATCAACACTCGTTTACACAACGGGCTGCCTACCTAGGTAGTGCCGACTGAAGAGCTGCCAGCTGGCGCTTCATTCAGTCGTTTCCCGTGCCATCCAGTCAGTATCGTTCAATATCGATCACTCATTTTCCTTACTTCCTTCATTCTTTCCATTTCTCACTCAGGGTGCATGCTATGTGTAACGTGTCATCCATACCAACGGCCAAACTGGCCCACTCTTCCGAATGTTGGGTGATGGGATTTTACGTGTGTGCAAGATGTTATGCGTGCGTTCACACACGGAACCTCGGTTTATAGTCTCATTCGAAGGACTGTATGGGAAATGGAGTCAGAACCAATGTTAACTCCGAGGGAAAAATCCCCCTGTACCGAAACGCCCCGGCGGAGGTTCGAACCCGCAACCCCAGGATCACCAAGATTACGAGTCAGGCGCTCTACCAACTGAGCTATTCCGGCTCCCATCACTTACATATGGAAAGAGGCTCCGATTTGTCACAAGATCATCCAAACCA
>JADBJO010003601.1:35000-42500 GCA_016801955.1 Conus betulinus | reverse complement strand
CAAACACGGTTTTTCCTATTGTACAGAAACCTTTTGCTTTTTTAACATGGAATATTAATGGTTTGATGTCAAAAATTGTTGATTCCGATTTTATTTCATTTTGTATCAGTTTGACTTTGTTTGTTTAACTGAGACATTTATAGAGGAATGTCGAGATGATTTGTTTGTTGGGTTTAAAAATATTTTGTAAGCCGGCAGTTAAATTTACGAGACAAGGGAGACGATCTGGAGGTGTAATTTGTTTAAATAAGAAATGAATTCATCCCCTTTGTAGCGCTGTGGATGTAAATAATCCAAATTTAATTGTCTGCTTGATTGACAAAATCTTATTTGGACTAGATAAGGATATTTTGTATGTTTGCTCGTACATTCCTCCAGAAGGTTCTCCCTTTTTATGTCCATTTTGATGTAGATAATGGTATTAGTGTACTGGAGGAATGTTAACTGACTTGTTGATAACAAATGATGTTTTTGTCATTCTAAACGGTGACTTGAATGGTAGAACTTCTAATATCTCTCAGAATTTTTTCCGGGTTTAATGTTTTTTTGATACATGGCATGCTAGTCAGTCTCTCAGCACTAACCGATGCTCTCAAGATACAAATCTAAATAGTTACGGGGGAAATCGTTATTAAACATGTGCACTGCTTTAAACTTGTGTATACTAAATGGTATGTGTAAAGGCGACCTCAAAGGTTGCTATACATATGTTTCTGATCATGGGAGTAGTGTCAACGACTATTTTATATTGTCAAATGAACTTTTTGCTCTGTTATGCGATGTTTGTGAGCTACAGGTTGTAGAACGTATAGATTCTGATCATTTTCCTGTGTGTCACTTCATGTTCTTTTTCCCTGTGGAAACTTAGCAGATATGAGCAAAAACTTGTCAAGGCGATGTTATTGAAAAAAATTGTCTGGAATGATGAATGCGCTTCTTTTTGTTTAGTAATACCTTATGTGATGAAAAGTCAAGTGAAAGTATTGATATTGCCATAAGTTTAATAGATGTTGATATTAATGATGCACTGAATATGTTTAATGAATGTATAATGAATTGTGCTGAATGTATGAAAAAACGTATGCAGGGTCACGACAGGAAATCAAAGGACTGGTATGATCAAGAATGTGTTCTTAATAAAAGAAAGGCTAGGAGGTTACTGAGAATAAGTCGCCGTACAGTAAAAGACACTGATAGAACTGCATATGTAATAGCTAGACGTGAGTATAAGCATTTACTTAAGAGAAAAGAGAAAGAATATAATAAATCATTATAGATATAGTTAGTAGCATCAATAAATTCACAGAGGGAGTTTTGGGGACCGTAGTTCACAAGATATCGCCAAAAAGGAAACAGCCTAGAAGAAATAACATTTCAACTGACGTGTGGTTTCAACATTTTCAAGCTTTGTTAGAGTTAAACACAGACAATGAGCGAAATCAAGAGGGGTTAGAAGATGAGTCTGATGTCTATATGAACCGTCCCATTAGTGAAGAAGAAGTTATTAGCAATTAAAAAAAACTAAAAAACAATAAAGCAGCGGGCCCTGATGGCATAATTGGTGAACTGTTTAAAACACTGTTCTGCGTGCAAGTTGTGCAGTTTTGCTTAAAGTTTTTTTAATAAACTGTTTGATGATGGTATATTTCCGGATAACTGGACGGAGTCAATAATAATACCTATCTTTAAAAAGGGGGACGCAAATAATCCTAACAATTATAGGGGTATCTGCCTTAGTAAACATAAGCAGTAAAATATTTGGAATGATATAAATAACAGATTGCAAGAGTGGGTTGAGGAAAACAATATTACTGGTGATCACCAAGCTGGTTTCAAAAAAAGGGTATTCGACTGTTGACCATATGTTTACTTTAATGGCTCTTGTTCAGAAGCAGTTTTCTCATAATCGAAAATTGTATGCTGCTTTTATAGATTTTTTGAAAAAGCATTCGATTCCATCAATAGAATCTTCTTTGGCCAGTCATGATTAAAAATGGTATTAAGGGTAAACTTTATAGATGTATCAGAAGCATGTATGAGGTGGTTAGGGCTCGAGTTCGTTGTGGGGGATAAACTGACAGATTACATTAACTGTACAGCCGGGGTTAGGCAAGGTGATGCTTGCAGTCCTGTTCTATTTTCCCTCTTTATCAATGAGTTAGCAATTGAGGTGATCAACAATGGAAAACATGGGGCTCTGCTGACTTTGGATGCTTTTGAGTTGTTTTTCTTCTTTTATTAGCTGATGATGTGTTTTTGATATCAGAGACTGTTATTGGCTTACAGACTCAGCTGAACAGTCTACATCGCGCAGCTTCTCTCTCTTCAACTAAAGGTTAATTTGTCCAAAAGTAACATTATTGTATTTCGAAAGGGTGGTTATTTGAGTGCAAGAGAAAGGTGGTTCTATGATTGCATCCCCATGCCTGTTGTGAATGCTTATAAGTATTTGGGTATATTTTTCTCTACACGTCTGAGTTTTGTTAGTGCGTGCAAGGACCTTGCAAGCAGGGCCAAAAAATGTGCTGCTCAGTATCATGAAAAAGCTGTACATCCTCAATAATACGTCTTTGTATGTTTTTATCAAGTTGTTTGACAGTCAAATTCAACCAATTGTACAATATGGGTCTGAATTGTGGGGATTAGACAATGCTGCCATATATTGTGAATCTGTACACCTGTTCGCATTAAAAAGGTTTCTGGGTGTAGACAGGCGAACGCCTAATGATCTTATTTATGGTGAGACTAATAGATTCCCCCTGTACATATATTCAGCAGTGAAATGCATCCGTTATTGGTTGAATTTACTTTACATGCAAGAGCACAGATTACCTCCTCGTAAAGCTTATAACATGTTATATGATCTCGATACTAGAGGGAAAAAAAACTGGGTAAGTAAAGTACGTATTTGTCTCTCTTTGAATATGGTTTTGGTTTTGCATGGTTAAATCAAGGTGTTGGCATGTTAAGCTAAGCTATTCATACGTTTGCTTCCGTCAACGATTGGTTGACTGCTCTTGGCAAAGATGGTCAAAATCACGTGCAGAATAGTGACAGGTTTGATTTCTATAGACATGTTTGCCATTTTCATGATTTGAAACCTTTTTTAACTTTAGAAATGGACAGACACTTTAAGTATGTCATGACCAAATTCAGATTTGGAATTTCAGAATTGGCAGTTCATAAGTTAAGATACAAAGCCTCTGTTGATGACAATGATCTGCTGTGTCCACTTTGTAAAGAATCTCAGGAAAATGAAATCCATTTGTTCTTTGCTGTCCAGCCTTAAGGAATATTAGAACTGAATTTATCAGCCCAAATTTTATAGACAACCTTCCCTGTTTAAAACTGATTGTATTGATGTCATCAACTTCAACTGACGTTGTTCGAAACTTTGTCCTTGTTTCTATACAAAGCATTTAAATTTCGAGAAATAGCTACGTCTTGAAGTTCTAAATTGATTGTCTTGATTTGCAGGCATGTGTATTTGTTTCATATGATGTATTATGTTCACCCCCCCCCTTCATAATGGGCCAAGGCCTATATGAATAAAACATCCGAATCCGAATCCGAATCCGAATCTCTCTCACTCACACACACACACACACACACACACACACACACACACACACACACACACACACACACACACACAGAGTGACTACAGACAGTGCGGACAGAGGCACTGACCCGGTCCTCCCTGAACGTGATACCATGGTACGTATTCATTCATCATCAAGTGGGGCGGGGTGCATTACTATGTTTCGTTACAGAAATCGCATTTTTCTTTTCAAATGTCCTTTCTCTGCAGGGGGGGGGGGGGGGGGGGGGGGGGGGGGGGGGGGGGGGGGCCCATACTCAGCATATTAATCGCAACGCACGCATTTTTGATTAATTGACCAAAAAAGTGCGGAAAATGAAGGCGTAGTGCTGTATTTGGGACTGCTGTAAGGATAAGGTGCTGCTGTTAGCCTAAGGCGCCCACATCCGTGGCATTTTATGACTGCGCTGGGCCAGCCACCTGGTGCCCCCCTAAGGAGGAAAGTTTGGCGGCTGCTGCCGTAGATGGTGGTAGAAACCTTCTAATGGATTGCCCCACGGACCACTGTGTGTGTGTGTGTGTGTGTGTGCGCGCGCGCGCGCGCGTATGTGTGTGTGTGTGTGTGTGTGTGTGTGTGAGAGTGTGCGCGCGCGCGCGCGCGCGCGTGTGTGTGTGTGTGTGTGTTGTGGTCGTTTTTCCATTGCTGCTGTTTGCGGGGTTGTGGCCTCTGGTTGACCTGTTGTTCTCAGGGGCAAGCGTGGACAGTGGGTAATTCAATGTGATTAAACAACGATTAAACTCCTTGAACGACTGACAAGAAATCTGAATTAACGGGGGGAAAAAAAGGAAAAGAAAAAAGAAGACAAAAGAAATAAAAAGAAAGGAAAGAAGAAAAATCAAGAAGAAAAGGAAAGAAGAAAGAAGGAAGGAAGGAAGGAAGGAAGGAAGGAAGGAAGGAAGGAAAGCAGAAGTTTTAAACTGGTTGTCTGTTTCTGTTCATTCGTGCTCAGGGGTGTTGAATGAGATGTTCGGACAACATTCCCTATTGGAGAAGTTCGGACAACATCCCTATTGGAGATGTTCGGACAACATTCCCTACTGGAGATGTTCGGACAACATTCCTATTGGAGATGTTCGGACAACATTCCCTATTGGAGATGTTCGGACACATTCCCTAGCGGAGATGTTCGGACAACATTCCCTAGTGGTTATGAGTTTCAGGACAGACGTCTTTTCATCTCCCTCTCTGGCACTTGTGTATTTGGGTCCTGTGATGGATATAGTATAAAGTTCTTGGGCGATAGATTCTGTGTATCATAACGATGCTGTGTGTGGCTTCTGGTGAAACTGGCAAGTGTGTCATCATGACCAAGTCTGTTATTTACAACAAGCTGATTGGCTAAAATCAATTGCCATGCTGTTAGTTCTGTTGTGGTGTCCTCAGTTTGGTGCGCGTGCGTGAGACATTGTTCACTGCTTTTCTCAGAATATTGTTCATTGTTTCTTTCGTAACATTGTTTATTGTTTCTTACGTAACATTGTTTATTGCTTCTTTTGGAACATTGTTTATTGTTTCTTTCGGAACATTGTTTATTGTTTCCATCGGAACGTTGGTTATTGTTTCTTTCGTAACATTCTTTATTGTTTCTTTCGGTACATTGTTTATAGTTTCTTTTATTATTTGTTTTGTAACATTGTTTATGGTTTCTTTTGTAACATTGATTGTTTCTTTCTAACATTGTTTATGATTTCTTTTTGAACATTGTTATGGTTTCTTTCGTAGCACTTTTATTGTTTGTTTCGGGACATTGTTCATGGTTTCTTTCGGTGCATTCGGTCTCTTTTGCACATTGTTCATTGTCTCTTTTGGTACATTGTTTATTGTTTCTTTCGTAACGTTGTTTACTGTTCTTTCGTAACACTGTTTACTGTTTCTTTTGTAACACTTTTTTTTTTTTTTTTTTTTTCTCCCCATAACTTTGCTTCTTGTTTCTTTCGGAACATTGTTTATTGTTTCTTTCTGAACATTGCTTATTGTTTCTTTCTGAGTATTGTTTATTGAGTCTTTCTGAACATTGTTTATTGTTTCTTTCGGAAAGTTTTTTTCTTGCTTCTTTCGTAAGATCGTTTCGTGTCTCTTTTCGAACATTGTTGATGGTTTCTGTCGGAACTTTGTTTATTGTTTCTTTCGGAACATTGTTTATCGTTTCTCTTCTTTTATATGCAGTCTTCTGCCAGTTCGCCTCGCCCACACGTGTACGCCCTGAGTCCTCCACGATACCGTCTCCGCAGCATCACTGTGGTTATTGCCCCTGTCTGTTATCAGGGGAATATTGTTTCCTGCATCGTCGTCTGCTGTTTGTTATGTGTCTGAAAAGAGACTGGATTTGTTGACCATTCTTCTTGTCTTGCACACATCAAATCTGCGCAGTTTTTCAGCTTGCTTCCACGGCCATTGGAAGGGCACGAGGATTTGGGAGTTAAACGTGCGGCAGACGGCGAAAAAGAAGAAGTCATGGGGATGTGGCTTGCACAGAATAAAGAAGAAGTCATGTGGATGTGGCTGCATAGAATAAAGAAGAAGTCATGGGGATGTGGCTTGCATAGAATAAAGAAGAAAGTCATGGGGATGTGGCTTGCATAGAATAAAGAAGAAGTCATGGGGATGTGGCTTGCACAGAATAAAGAAGAAGTCATGGGGATGTGGCTTGCATAGAATAAAGAAGAAGAAGAAGCAGACGTCGGATCTGCTGCCTGAGAGTCAGCCTTAGATTATGGGTCAAGGGCTGACCTGTGGGATGAATACGTTTTTGGTGATGGCTGACCTGCCGACTGAGGCCAAGCGCAGTTTTGAGTGCAGTAGAAATGTATAGGTTTTTTTTTTTCTTCTTCTTCTTTTTGTTTTGAGTGTGTGTGTGTGTGTGTGTGTGGGGGGGGGGGGGGGGGGGGGGGGGGGAGGGGAGCCTAATCTGCAACTGTCGACTCGAACCTCAGTGTGGTCACTCAGCCCTCTCAGATCAATGCCTCGCTTCTGACGGCGGCCAGCAGCGTTGGTTTGTAGAGCGACCTGAGACTGAGTGCTCTGAGCCGTGTTGAAGTCCGGCTCTTCAAATGAATCCCCATTATCATTATGATTATTATTATTATTATTGTTATTATTATTACGTCAGCCTTCTTCGGCATGAAAATGATGTCACCCCTCCCTCCTTCCCCCTTTACCCTCCCCCCCCCCTCCGACCCTTTTTCCCTTCTTCTCTTCCCCTACCCCTCTCTCCCTCCCTCCGACCCCCCCCCCCCCCCCCCCCCCACTCTCCTTGATTGTTCTTCCAATGTATCCCTTCAACTCTCCCAAAACGCTGACTTCACGAGTAAGCCGTTATTCAATCTTAAAGGAAGCTTATGCCAATAAATCCGCCAAACATGAACAAAGCGAATCACAAGACAAAACCACGACGCGCTTCGACCTCCTAGGTCATCTTCAGGCAAGATCAACAAACACTTCGGGGCAACGAACATGCAGAACCGAGTAATTACTTACTGGTCTTTGTCAAATTCGGAGCAGATGGGCGTTGAAGCCGTTATTGTCGTCAGAACTGGAGAACTCAGTAGGTCATGGTGCCCTGAATGTGTTCGTATCAGAGCAGGAACACGACCGGGAGAAGACTCAACGGCGTGCAGTGCGTCGTCTCCTCTGACGGGTGTGCCGATGACGACCCGCTGTGACCGCTCCCTGAGGTGAAGTGTCGGTGTTGGACAGAACGGGGTGTCTGTGTGAACCGCTCCCTGTGGTGAAGTGGCGTTGGTTCTGCCACAGGAGGGAACAGACCGGGGGTGTGTTGCTGTGAACCTCTTTTTGAACTGGTGAAGTGTCGGCGTTGGTTCTGCCAACAGGAGGAAACAGACCGGGAGGGTTGCTGCTGAATCTTATGACTGGAAGGAGGGGAAGGGAAGGAATGCGG
>JADBJO010003601.1:7500-20000 GCA_016801955.1 Conus betulinus | reverse complement strand
TCAGTATCACAGAACTGATCTTTTCTTATGGAGTGTGACCAGTAACAGTCACTGCTTCAGATACAGAATGAATTATATTTAAATGATGCTACTTTAAAATAAAATATTTAACATATATTACGTTGCATTCTTTCGAGATTTGACTGTCTGATGGGATTTCTACCAAGCACGTAAGTGAGTATAAGTAAACATGTTACTAATTACTGAACTAAATTAGGCCGCACACAGATATGTCTTACCAAATATAGGTAAGTAAAAATATATGAATTTATCACTTATAGTGGTAAATCAAGCAAGTGAAGCTCTGTTTACAGCAGAGAAAAAGTTTTACTTGCTTCAGAAAACAGACCTCTAATCCCTAAAATCCCTTTGGTAAAGTTTACGTCTTGCCAAAATGAATGAAGATGCAAAGCATATAAACGTACTCCCAGTTTATTTTCCTGAAAAAAACGTCACAATCAAACATGCGTCATAATATATTTGACGCCCCAATCAAACATGCGTCATCAAGAGATATTCCATAAAGAAGGAAAAACCGTTTGGGGCTGTTATAGCGATTAGCAACGGCTAATCTGGTAAAATAAAACATAGAGCATCATCCGTGACCCATATATGACATACCTACAAATTTTCAGAGAGATCGGCCCAGAAGTTTTGTCTGAAGTGAGTGGAACACATTTTGACCAAGGACAGACACACAGACAGCATTTTCTTCGTTCCCATTGTGAAGGACTCCCTGCTCTATAAGAACTGGGGGTACAACAAAGTGAGCACTAGTGGTAAGAAAATCCAAAATGGAGACATGAAATAGAACTATACGTCATGTCTCATGCACGTCCAAAAATGACGTCACATCAAACTTATCTGACGAGACATCTGTAGATTTCCTTGACCCTAAAATTACCCAAAGCTAAGACCAAAGAAGAAGAAAAAGAGAAAACAAGCACTGCAATCAACAAATTGGGCAGAACATTATATATTGACATGGCATTTACAGCCTTCCCCTGCGTGAAGATGTCATCAAAGGGTAAAACGCGGTGCATATACAGTCAAACGCCCATCTTGCGCCGAATTTGATCGGGTAAGTGATTGCTCGTTCTTTATCTACGTTGTCCTGAGTGTTGTTCATTTTGCCTGAAGAATACCCAAGAGGTCGAAACGCGTTTGTGTTTTGTCTTGTGATTTCGTTTGCCCACATTGTTCGGCGGAGCTACTATAAAACACTCTTTAACAAGCAATCACAGTTTTCAGCAATATTTTCTTTACATTTTCTCAGAAACTACAATCAGCAACAGCTTCTGGGTTATACATTGGATGTTGAAATATTGAACAGAAAGTAACAAATTGTAACATTCATTACGTAGCATTATACAGAGATCTGACCATTTAATGCGATGCTTACCAAGCACAAGAGTAGATAGATGTAATCATAACACAAAACTGTTTTCAAACAAGCCACATATTGCCAAATATAACTAAGCTGAACATGCAAAGCCAAAAATAATCTTCCGGTTCGGATCCTACGTATTTATCGCGTCACATTGAAAGTACCGTGACCCTTAAACGACAGGAGAAATGATCCAAGCAAGGAGAACTGACGGCAAAGTCTGTTGGAAGTGGAGTTCTGAGAGAAGAAAAAGAAAAAGAAACACACCCGAAGGTGCTGGGGAGGACCCAGAGAAGCACTGTCTTCACCTGCCTTTAGAGCAGTCCTGTACCACCACTCTTGGAGGCCTGCGCTGTGTTGACGATGGGTAGAGGCACGCGCAGGACTACTCCCATTAAGATATCAAGGGACATAACTGCTCCTGAACAGAGGTAAATCAGACTACAGGATGCAACTCATAACAGCCTTAAAGTAGCAACCCAATGGGTGTACCAGCCCGTGTTTTCATGACTGCAGAACTCACCGGCGAAAAACACACCACCCTCCAGCTGTCGAGCACACCCCACAGACCTAACCACCCCTGCCCACGGACAGATGAAAGACAGTGCCACTCCAGACACAGCCAAGCTTTGGCCCATACGGTCTTATGTGCCCTCAAGAGAGAATCCCAAGTTGTAGTCTTTCCCACTGTCAACAGGACTTTCCCTGTGGTCAGTGGGTCTTTCCTCACCGTCACTGGACCTTTCTCCAGGGTCAGCCTGGAAGTGGAGTTCTGAGAGCACGTTAACCTTTTCATCTCACAACAGAGTTAGCTGCCCTTAACAGTCCACCCCCGACCCTGCCCACCCCCCCCCCCCCCCCCCCCCCCCCCCCCCCCCCCCCCACACAACAGAGTTAGCTGCCCTTAACAGTCCACCCCCGACCCTCCCCCCCCCCCTCCCTCCCTCCCGCCCTCCCGCCCTCTCTCTCTCTCTCTCTTCTCTCTTCATAGGGTTGGTAGCGGTAAGAATGATCCCTAAGGAAATGGAAGGGGGTCTGCTTCAAAGCGATACAAAAGGTGTTGCGTAAGAGCTCGGGTACAGCGGCACACCAGTCCAGACCACTTACTTATCAGTGGTTTCAGACAGCTGGGACCAAAGGGTACCCGCTCTACAACACTGTTCTGAACCCTGTCTGTCACATCCTCTGCTTGTTTTGGGGTTTTTCCTCCACGTTTATTTTATTTTATTTATTTATTATTTATTATTTTGTTACCTGCATCCACTGCTTTTCTGTTTTACGTTTGCGTAAGTAAGAGAGTGTGTGTGTGTATGTGTGTGCGTGGTGTGTGTGTGTGTGGGGGGGGGGGGGGTAGGGGGGGGGGGTTTAGTGTGTATAGTGTGTGGGTAGTGTGTGGGGGGTTGTGTGTAGTAGGTCTGTTTGGGGGTGTGTATTGGTGGTAGTTTTAAGTGTGTATTTTTGGGTGTTGGTGGCAAGTTTGTATGGATAAATGGGTGGGGGGGGGGTGGTGGTTAAAAGTACAAATAACTTTATATAAGATAATTATATTTCGAAAGGTGTATGAGAGTTAGTGAACCAAGTAAAAGTATGCGAGTAAATGATCGAGGGGTGAAGAGGTCTGTGAAAGAAAGGGGGCAAGATAAGTGAATATAAATTTTAATTTTTAATGCATTATATATATGATCGAGAAGAGAGTCGAGAGAGATTGATCGGGAGGGAGAGAGGAAAAAGCAGAGGAGAGAGATGAGTGAGCGAGAGAGAAAGAGAGAAGAGAGGAGGGGGGCGGGGAGGGGAACATAGAAGAGAAAGGGGGCGAGGGCGAGAGGGATTGAAATAATAGACGAATAGATGATATAATGACCTTATCGAAACGAGAGAGAGGGAGAGAAAGAGAATGAGCACGAGAAGATGGAAGATCGATTGACGAGGAGAGGTTGAGAGAGGGTCTGAGAGGATGGGAGAGAGAAGGGTGGAGGAGGAGACAGGCTTGGACATTTATTGGGAAGAGAGAGGGAATGGAGAGAGAGGTTTGGGTGAAGACGGGGTCCGGTTGGCCGAGAGAGGGGGGAGAAGGGAGAGGGAGCGGAGAAGGATCAGAAGAACAGAAGGGGGGAAAAAGACGAGGGAGGAAGGGTCTGCAGGGAGCCAGGAGGGCTGAGAAGAAGAAGGGGGCGAGGGAGGGGTTGAATAATAGACATTTGATTTTATCGTGCACCATATCAACACGAGAGAAGAAGAGAGAGAGAGAGAGCGAGGAGAGGGTGAGAGGAGAGAGAGAGAGAGAGAGAGGGAGGGGGGCGGGGGATGGAGGGGGGGCTGAGGAACGAGAAAGAAAGGGGGCGAGGGGCGAGAGGATGAAATAATAGCACAATTTTTTTTATCATGCAACATATAACACAGTGATCAGAGAGAGGAGAGGAGAGAGCGAGAGAGGAGAGGGAGGGGGGCGGGTGGGCGAGCGTTGAGAAAGAGAGACCCAAGGGGGCGAGAGGGGGGAAGGCATGGCAAAATAGACATTTTTTTATAAGGCACATATCAAACACGACTCAGAGAGAGGGGAGACGGGAGGAGAGAAGAGAGAGGACCAGAGAGAGAGAGAGAGAGGTGCGGGAAGGGGAGGGCCTGAGAAAAGAAAGGGGACGGGTGGTGGGGGTTGTGAAATAATTGACCTGTTTTTATCATGCACATATCAATACGCAAATAAACAGGAGAGGGCAGAGAGACACAGAGGGAGAGGGAGGGAGAGAGGAGAGAGGGAGAGAGGAGGGGTTGCTGGGAGAGAGAGAGAGATGGGGGTTGGGAAGATAGACTAGGACATGTATTTACCCCTGCAGTATTCCAACTAGAAAGAGATGGGGAGGGAGGGAGATGGGAGAGAGAGAAAGAGGGAGGAGAGTGAGGGAGAGAGGTGAGATCAAATAGAGACAGGAGAGTGGAGTGAGAGAGGAAGACTAGAAGAGAGAGAGAAGAGAGAGAGAGAGAGAGAGAGAGAGCGAGGACAGACAGACAGACACACAGACAGACAGACAGACAGACAGAGACAGAGAGGTGATGAGCAAAGAGGTGGAAAGAAAAAAGGGAGGTAAAGAGAGAGACATGAGCTGCATGTTTGCTCCGGATGAATGGATGGATGGTAAGTGTGTGTGTGTGTTGTGTGTGTGTGGGGGGGGGGGGGGGGGGGGGGGGGGGGGGGGGGCGGGTGGGTTGGCAAGCCTGAATCTGCAGCACAGATCACCCCCCCAGTGCCAGCTGTCCCCAGAGACAGCCCTAGCGAATGCTGTGACCCGCTGTCCACCGCTAGTACCCGCCATAAATTCATCAATTCCTCCCTCCATAAACTCCTCCTTCCTCTCGCTCCCTCCGGTCTCCCTTTCCGCCCTCCACCCCCACACCCCCCCACCCCAATCCAACTCTCTCTCTCTCTGAAACATTCTACGTGTGTGTGTGTGTGTGTGTGCGAGCGCGCGCGCGCGAGCGTGTATTGTGTGTGTTTGTGTTTTGTGTCTCCCTCTCCTGTCTCCGTCTCTGTCTCTGTCTCTCTCTGTCTCTCTCTCTCTCTGTCTATCTGTGTGTGTGTGGGTGTGTGTGTGTGTGTGGTGTGTGTGTGTGTGTGGTGTTGTGGTGTGTGTGGTGTGTGTTTGTCCTGTCTGTCTGTCTGTCTCTGTCTACTGTGGGTGTGTGTGTGTGTGTGTGTGTTGTGTGTGGTGTGTGTGTGTGTGTGTCTGTCTGTCTGTGTCTGTGTCTGTGTCTGTCTGTCTCTGTCTCTGTGTCCGTGTGTGTGTGTGTGGGTGTGTGTGTGGTGTGTGTGTGTGTGTTTCTGTCTGTGGGTGTGTGTGGTATGTGTGTCTGTCTGTATGTATGTCTGTCTGTCTGCTCTGTCTGTGTGTGTGGTGTGTGGGTGTGTGTGTGTTGTGTGTGTGTGTGTGTGTGTGTGTCTGTTGTATGTCTGTCTGTGTCTGTCTGTCTGTCTCTGTCTCTGTTTGGTGTGGTGTGTGTGTGTGTTGTGTGTGTTGTGGTGTTGTGTGCCTGTATGCCTGTATGTCTGTGTTGTCTGTCTGTCTGTCTGTGTTGTTGTGTGTGTGTGTGTGTGTGTGTGTGTGTGTCTCTGTCTATCTGTGTGTGTGTGTGTTTGTGTGTCTGTCTGTCTCTCTGGTCTCTGTCTCTCCTGTCACTGTGTGTGTATGTCCTTCTGTCTGTCGTGTGTGTCTGTCTCTGTCTCTCTGTCCCTGTGTGTGTGTTGTGTGTGTGTGTGGTGTGTGTGTGTGTGTGTGTGTGTCTGTGCTGTCGTCTGTCTGTCTGTCTGTCCCTGTGTGTGTGTCTGTCTGTGTGTCTCTGAAACATCCTATCTCTGTCTGCATCTCTCTCTCTCTCTCTCTGTCTCTCTCTCTCTGTCTCTCAATTTTTTTAATAAAGGGAAGTGTGTGTTTCTGTCACCAGGGAATGGGAATATTACAAGTAACTCTGGCCTTGTATGTGTACCATGTAATTCATTCAAAAGGAGAGTGTTTGACTATAAGGCTCAGATATATTATATCATTTGCAGAAAAAAATGTCTTTTTTTCGATATGATTTAATTGAAAAGAAAATCATCTTGTTTGAACGGTTGGCTGTGCCCTTTTCTTAAATATAATAGACTCTCTCTCTCTGTCTGTCTGTCTGTCCTCTCTCCTCTCCTGTGTCTCTCTCTCTGTCTCTCTGCTCTCTCTCTGCGTCTCTCTCCTATCTCTCCTCTGCATGTCTCTGTCTGTCTGTCTCTTTCTGTATGCATTAATAATAATAATGATAATGATAATAATAATAATAATAATGAATACTTATATAGCGCCTATTCTCGGCTAGAGACCAATCTCTAAGCGCTTTACAATCCACACTCGTTTACACAACGGGCTGCCTACCTGGGTAGTGCCGACTGAAGAGCGCAGCTGGCGCTTCATTCAGTCGTTTCCCGGTGACATCCAGTCAGTATCGTTCAATATCGTTCACACAGTCTCTTCTTCCTTTCATTCTTTCCTATTTTTCACGCGGGGTGCCTGCTATGTGTAACGTGCCATCCTACCAACGGCCCAAACTGGTCATCTGTCTGTCTGCTTGTCTGTCTGTCTCTCCAAATTGTCCCCCCCCCCTCCCCCCTACCCTTTCCATTATCTTGTCTCTCTCCATCTAATTCTAGATCAAATCATGATAATGAATTATATCTCATTCCATTACTGTGGCCCTTCCTCGTGTACAATGACATCGGAGACCTTCCGATGTTATTTTGTGTTTGGGCATCTTGCGATTTGAGGATACACTGGGTGTAAGTGCTGTTACTTTTCAACTTGCACTAGGGGCCGCCGAATAGCTCAGTTGGTTAGAGCGTTTCGGACTCGTGATTCCTGGGGTTGCGGGGTCGAATTTTTCGGGTATACATACAGGGGGATTTTTTCCCTCGGTGTTAACATTGGTTCTGACTCCATTCCCCAGCATAGGTCCTTCGAAATGAGACTGGGTATAAAACTGAGAGTTCCGTGTTGTTGGAACGCACGCACAACATCTTGCACACACACGTCAAAAAAAATTCATCACCAACTTTTCGGAAAGAAGGCCAGTTTGGCCGTTGGTTATGGTATGGATGACACGTTACATATAGCATGCACTTCCCCGAAAGTTGGAAGTATGGCGCCTTAATGACGGAAATATAGACAATTAAAAAAAAAATAAATAAAAAAAAAAAAACGGTCGTGGCACATACAAACTTCACATGTCTGTCTACTACAGTCTCAGCCCTGCGTCGCAGAAACGAAAAAAGGAAAGACGAAGAAAGAAAGGAAGAAGAAGAAGACGGGACGAAATTTACAATAGAAGAAGAAAGCAAGAAAAAAGGATGAACAGAGAAGAAGAACGCAGAAAGGAAAGAACTAAAGAATAGAGGAAGAACAATTAGGGAAAGGGGGGAAACGATAAAGAGAGGACGAGGGAAAACAAAAGGGGAGAAAGTCTGAAGGATCCTCGTCCCCCTGAAAAGTCCCAAAGGGACACTCTTTGGGGAAAGAATCAGAGGGGATGAACAGAAAGATATTGTGCAAATAAGTCAACGAGTCTCTCACTCTTTTTTCCCTTTTTTTTTCCCCCTGTTTTGTCATTAAAAAAGAAGACTCAAGATTAAGTTTCCATTAATCATATAGAAACTATAAGTTGCAATAACGTATCTCACTTTTTTTTTTTTTCCACTTTTTTTTTTTACATTAAAAAAAGGTCAAGATCCTCAGTATTACCCATTGAATCTAAGTAGGAAAAGTAAAGCAAAGGCTACTACTATGTACATGGAGATTTAACCACCTTCTGAACATCACAAACTCTCTCTCTCTCTCTCTGTGTCTCAGTCACGCTTTGTGTCTGTGTGTGTGTGTTGTCTCTCCTCTTTTCGCTCTGTCTCGCTCTGTCTCTCTCTGTATCTGTCTATCTCTCTGTTTGTCTGCCTGTCTGTCTCTGTCTGTCTGTCTCTGTATCTGTCTCTGTCTGTCTGTCTGTCTTTGACTCTTGTTCAAGCAACCTACGCAATACGCACGCATGCCGGTATGTTCTCAGCCACAGCACATACGCATAGCACACACACACACACACAGTCCACACACACACAGTCACACACACAGAGTCACACACAGAGTCACACACACACAGTCACACACACAGTTCACACACACGGTCACACGAACACACACATCATTGATACGCACGAACACATGCAGCACGCTTATCTCCCCCTTTTTACCCACTAACACCTTAATATACTCTCTCTCTCTCTCTCTATGTCTCTCTCTCTATGTCTCTCGCTCTCGCTCTCTCTATTTCTCTGTCTCTCTGTCTCTCTAGCTCCTCTCTCTGTTATGTCTGTCTGTTCTCTCTCTCTCTCGCTTTCAGTGTATCTATGTCTGTCTGTCTCTCTGTCAGTCTCCCCCCTTTCTCTCTCTTCTCTCTTCTCATTCCCGTGGTGCGTCCTCCGTCTCTCTCTCTCTACTCTCTCTCTCTCTCTCTCCTCTCTCTCTCTCTCTCTTCCTACAGTGTCAAGCAGGGGTTGTTTTTGGACCAACGAGCTGTTTTGCTCGTATGACGTCAAATTGTTTTTTCTGTTGTCCTACTATGACGTCCAGCATATTTTGCAATTGTCTGCAGAAAACCGAGTCCCTGACGACGTCTTTCATGGGAATCATTCGTCGCAAAACCCTCCCTTCTCATGCAATTCCGCCCCCCCCCCTCCCCACCCAACCCCACACCCCCATCATTTTTATCGTAAAACCATTTGTCACTGACATTTATAGAACCGTGGTCATCGTATTTGCATGCCCACACCCTCCTGTCCCGTCACTTCCCCTAGCGCGCGCGTTTGTATGCGCGCGCGTGAGCGACGCGACACACGAGCACACACAAACACACACAGAGGTGACGCGCGCGCCGCGCCCCACACACACTACATTACAAACGTATGTGACGTGCGCGCCACACACACACGCAGGACACGCACGCACACAAACCACACACACACACGCCAACGTGCACACGCACACACACACACACACACAAGGTCAAGAAAGAAGAAAGACGGGAATACGCAAGGCAAACAAGCAAACAAACGGTTGCAAAAAAATTCAGAAACCGATTTTTACTTGTTTGTTTTGTTCCCTGGATTCGTACCAGCACGTATGTCTGTCTGTCTGTCTGTCAATCCTTTCTTTCTGTATGTCCTGTATGTCTGTCTGTATGTCTGTATCTATATCTTCTCTCTCTCTCTCTATCTCTCATCTCTCTCTCTCTCTCTCAACTCTACTCTCATTTCCCCCATTTACTCTTGTCTTATTACCTTTCACTTTTCTTCGTCCCAGGGTCCACCCCTTGCACCCCCCGCCGCCACCCCCACTCACCCCTCCGAAGGGCCTCTCTTATCTCCTCGGCTTTGTTGTTCTCCTCTCATGTTCTTTCTCCTCTCTTTCACTTTCCCCCAACCCTCCCTCGCCTCGTCATCACCAGAGCTTGCCAAAGGTCCCGAACCCCTTGCGGCGCGGCAGCGCGCGCGACAGAGTACCTTCACTGGGAGGTGAGGGGTTCTATTTCTTCATGGGGAGGGGTCTGTTTGTAGGTGTTTACTCACGCGTGCCGTCACTCCACACCCAAGCTGGTAGTATCAGACGAGTGACGTTTGTCTGTTTCTGCCTTATTCGGGCGAGCGGGGCGACAGACAGACAAGACAGGACTAGACAAAACAGGACAGCCAGGCCTTGTCAGTCAAAAATGGATGTGGACAGGAATGCGTAGAGTTGGATGTGGGGGTGTGTGGCGTGTGTGTTGGGTGTTGTGTGTGGTGTGTGTGTAGCAGTTCGTGTGTGTGTGTGTGTGTAGTGTGGTGTGACATGTGTGTGCGTGCAGGTTGTGGGTGTGTGTGTGTGTGGGTGGTGTGTGTGCGAGTGCGGTGCGTGCGTGCGTTGGGTGTGCGTGGTGCGTGCAAGTGATATGCGTATGTGTTTGGTTGTGTGTGTGCTGTGTGTGTGGTGTGTGTGTGTGTGTGTGTGTGTGCGGGCGCGCGCGCGAGCTCGTGTGTGTGTGTGTGTGTGTGTGTGTGTGTGTAGTGTTGTGTATGGGTTGTGACCCACGTGCGTGAGGGTACGTGCGTGGGTAGAGTGTATGAGTGGTGTGAGGGCCTTTTCTGTGTGGACAAGAGAAACCGCTTGGTGGGGGGGGAGGGGAGGGGGGGTAAGGGGAAGGGGGAGGGGGGGAGGTTAAGAGGGTAGGAGTAGTTTGGGAAAAAAAAGAAAAGGGAAAAAAAAAAAAAAGAAGGGGAAAAGAAAAAAAAAGTTTAAAACAAGAGGGAAGAAAAAGGAAAAAAGAAAAAGAAAATAAAAAAAAAAAAAAAAATAAAAGGCAGGACCCCAGCCAGACTGTTCCCCTTTGCCTTCTTGACAGTGTCCAGAGACAGTAAAAGCTATATGGGTGCTCATCACGGACCATTGGTACGAACAACAGGCTTAGGTTAAGGCGTCCTAAGCTGTGGGAACGAAAGTCTGTATATAAACAGACGTCAAGTCATCCCACGTCCGTCACCTTCTGCAGTGTGTGAATTTCACTCCCCCCCCACTCCCCCCCCCCCACCCCCCACCCCCCACCCACCACCCCCCCACCCCAAGAGACCTGTTCCACCTTTCACTACAATCCAAAACCTACAGACTGCTTGCTCTCCATCATCTCAAGAATAGGGACAAACACACCCAACCTTATACCTAAGGCAGCGATATTTAATATCTTCGATCGCCTCTTGCCTACCTCTTTGTCTGTTGTCTGTATGTTGTTTATGTTTATTCTAGTCTCTTGTCTATTGTCTGTCGGTAGATGTATGAGGTATGTCTGTGGTTTGTATATCTCTCTCTGTTCTCTTGTATAGTCTGTCTGTAACCAGGTATTTATGGATGTCGGTCGTGTGATGTTAGAGAGAGCGAGGAGATAGTAGAGGATCTAGCAGAAGGAGTAGCAGTGAGGCGACGAATGAGCTAAAGAGGGAAAAAAAGAAGGTGAGGGTTAAAGAGGTGGGGAGGGGAGGAGAGAGAGAGAAGATAGGGAGAGAGAGATCTATATTATAGATATAGATAATAGAACAAAAATAAGTTATGTCATATTGTGTATGGATTATATATATATATATATCTTATATAGCATACCTCTATAAATAATCTATCTCCGATGACAATATCGATATATATATAGAATGTGTGCTGTGTGTGTTGTGTTGTGGTGTGTGTTGGGTGGCAGACAGTGTTGGGACCAGCTAGCTGCTCCTCCACTCCTGGTTTACTGGTTTGCATCTGTTTCGTGTCTTTCTTTATGCAGGTTAAGTATCAAGGATACAAATGTTGTGTCTTACATTTCAATTGTTTTGAATTTTCGTTTCGTGTGTTTTTCTCCTCTTTTTTTTTTTTGTTTTTTTTTGTGTATGTGCGGTGAGTGTTTTTGCTTCTTGCATATGTGGGTGGGATTGAGAGTGGGCTTCTTTCGTTAATCACACTGATTTTTTTTTTTTTTTTTTTTCCAGGTAGATTTTCCCTTTTGTTTGTGTGGTTGTTGTTGTTGTTGTCACTCCACCCCCTTATCACAAGATCAGATAGACAGTCACAGTACATTTCAGAGTACTCAGTGTTCGATTACCCTCTCTCTCGATCTCTCTTCCCCAACCAGCGAGCGGGGAAACCCAACATTCCAATCCAGTCCCCTCAATCTTCCTCCCCTAGCTAGACATCTGCTCTTCTCTCTCTCTCTCATGCTCTGCTTCACTCGCTAGGCCTCTATACCCAATGCCTACTCTGACCATCTGCCCTCGCAGATCTCCTCTCTCTATCGCTCTCTCTCTCTCTCTCCACTCTCTCTTCCCACCACCCACTCTCTCTCCCTGGGATCTCCTCTGGTGAGCTATCTCTCTCTCTCTCTCTATCTCTCTCTCTCGAGATCTCTTCCAACCCCCCTCTCTCTCCTGGGTCCAGCTCTCTCTCTCTCTCTCTCTCCTATCGCTCTCTCTCTCTCTCTTCCCACCCCACTCTATCTCCATGCCATCTCTCTCTGTCTCTGTCTCTCTGTCTGCTGTCTCTCTCTCTCTCTCTCTCTCTTCACACCCCCCTCTCTCTCTCCTCTCTCGCAGCTCTATCTCTCTCTCTCTTCTCTCTCTCGCTCTCTCTCTCTCTCTATACTTCCCAACCACCCTCTCTCCCTGTAAATCTCTCTCTCTCTCTCTAATCTCTTCCCACCCCCCTCTCTCTCCCTGCCATCTCTCTCTCTCTCTCTCTCTGACTCTCTCTCGTCTCTCTCTCTCTGTCAGGGGGAAAGCCTATTGGTCGGCATGAAGGGGAGTTTACGCAAAATACAACACACACACCCACACACACACACACACACACACACACACACACACACACACACACACACACTCACTCACTCACACACACACTCACACACACACACACATACACACACACACACACACACACACACACACACACACCACACACCACACACGCACGCACGCTCACGCAGGCACACGCATACGCACGCACACGCACACCACACACATCCCCCAGTCAATATCCATATAATAAAAGAC
>JADBJO010003601.1:0-2500 GCA_016801955.1 Conus betulinus | reverse complement strand
TTTAAGACAGACAGACAGACAGACAAACAGACAGACAGACAGAGTGGAGAGAGAGGGGGGGGGGGGGAGACGGACAGATAGACAGAGTGGAAGAGAGAGAGAGAGAGAGAGAGAGAGAGAGAGAGAGAGAGAGAGAGAGAGAGAGAGAGAGAGAGAGAGAGAGACAGAGACACAGTCGCACAGTCATAGAATTAAACTAACAATTTCAACGCAATATATGCCCTTCAATTCAGCTCTGTTACAAGAAAGTACCCGAATTTATTATTCGCCACACATATCTAACTGTAAAAAAATACACCCAATAACTACTCAGCTACATCTGCATTTGCCCTGTGAGCTAGTGTTGACATGCCGAGAACGCAGACCTCGGCCATGATTGAACGAATCTTGGATCCGTCTTTTGACTCGGATCTGCACTTTAAAAAAAAAAAAAAAAAAAAAAAAAAAAAAAAAAAAAAAAAGCATCGCAGAGTAAAGATGGCGTATTTGCCGGAGTATGGGGGAAAAAAAGAATAGGGGAGACAAGTGAAATTTTGAGCGCGTTTTATTTAATTTTGTTCTTGCTATTAAACTTACATGAGCAAAATGAGTTCATACATGAAAAAAAAAACAACAAAAAAAACAAAACAAAAAAAAAAAAAAAACGACCAGTGGGAATTTCAGTCATCATGGGTTGATAGAGCTACTTTCCATTTTCTCTCTTTTTTTTGTAACAGCATATGGTAAGTACGAAATATCAGAGCTTACATCATTAGAAAGTTTTAATATTTCAATAAAATGTAGCACTTCTTGGTCATCAGTTTGTAAACTGTCGCTTCATGATCCAATAATCCCTCTGCACGAACCATGGATTATTTGTTCACATGATCCACACCCAGCTGTCATGGAGTCCTCCATCCGTGCTCATGCTGTCGATGTACCAAATTCCAATAAAAAATCGAACAGTAAAAACCACCAACACCCAATAAGCATCTTGCTAAATTTTCTCCTCATTTGTAAAACCTTTTTCAAGCCTGACGAACAGCATTGTTATCCTGAAACTGATTGTCTCTCACATCACCTCACCTTAATTCTCACTCTCTGCTTTCAAGTCTCTTATCTTTTTATCTCTATGCACAAACCTACCAGACTTAAAAGAGTCCTTACAGTGTCCTTAATTCAATTTTTTTTTTAAAATCAATTTAGCTGTCTGTGCGCGATCTTGCTGACAGAAACAAACCGACCAACAGACGCAGATGAAAACGTCATCACCTTGACTGAGAACTTGAACAGCAAAACTCTAGATTCCCTCTGACAAAACTTATCAACTGAAAAGCCTCTACAATGTTGATTTCAGAGAAACACAGGGGCCGGAAAAGTTCAGTGGTAAAGCGCCGGACTCGTAATCTTGGGGGTGCGGTTTCGAATCTCCGCGGGCCGTTTCGGTACAGGGGGATTTTTCCCTCGGTGTTAACAGTGGTTCTGACTCTATTGCTCATACAGTCCTTCGAATTAGACTATAAACTGAGGTTCCGTGTGTGAACGCACGCATAACATCTTGCACACACGTCAAATCCCATCACCAACTTTGGGAAGAGAAGGCCAGTTTGGCCGTTGGTATGGATGACACGTTACACATAGCATGCAGCTTCCCCGAAGATGGAGTATGGCTGCTTTGATGGTGGGATTAAAAAAAAAAAAAAAACGGTCATTACACACAAAACTCCACTCCCTTTGTTGGGTAGATGGGATTAATTCTTGCCTGTCTATACAGGAGTGTTCGCAGGAGCATCAGCCTGCATACGCAGAAGAAGAAGAGAAACACAAGTCCACAAAGTTACCTCCCCTGTGTGGTCGCCGCCATGTCAGCGTTTTGTCCATCACGACTCTCAGAGGAAGGGAACTAAAGCCACAGCTGTCCTGAGTTTGAACCGAATCTGTCCCTGTTGATCCCTTGAGGGGGAGGGGCTGGGACATGAAGATAGGTGCTGGAGGGGAGGGGGAGGTAAGGGGGGAGGGGGGGGGGGAAGAAGGGGAGAGGCAGGGAGGGGTGGGGGTAAGGAACAGGGCGAGGAGCAGCAAGAACGGAATGGGTGGGGGCTGAGTGTAGAAAGAGACAAGTGAGATCAATCATGACAAAAATTTCCCAAGGGGGAAAGGACTGGGTGGGTCAGTTCACATCGACCATTGAATTTGTCACACACATTTAAAATGAGAGAGCACACACACACACACACACACACACACACACTACTGGGTTTGTCGAATCATCAAATGCAATTTTAATAACATAGTAATTTAAGGAATGAGTTCAAAGTTTTTCAGCCACTTGCAATTTAACACTGAATCCCTTTATTTAAACAATACTAGCAGGATCTTACGACACAGGAAAAAGAACACTTTTGTTAATAGTAAACAAACAAACAAACAAAAAACAGTTTTCAGAATTTGTTCGTGAAATGTCAATATTTGATTTCTAAATTTGATGCTAAGAAGGGCCACATTATTAAAAGAGAAACAC
>JADBJO010003600.1:222500-230000 GCA_016801955.1 Conus betulinus | reverse complement strand
TATTAAAGAAAACAGAGAGAAGAGAGAGATTGAGAGAGAGATGAGCGAGAAAGAGAATGAGCGAGACCGAGATTTGAGAGAGAGGCAGAGGTAGAGAGAGAGATGTAGTCTAGAGACGTTTCAGACTTCGTGTTCATGGTTTAGTTATTCAGAAATATCTGGTGTGCCATACAATCGAGTGACTTTTTATATGAATATCATTCTGGAGTTTTTTTCTGTGACGTCGTTACACACATGATCACTAAACATTTAGAAATCTCTCTCTCTCCCTCTCTCTCTCTCTCTCTCTCTCTCTCTCTCTCTCTCTCCTCTCTCTCTCAACTCAAAACACCAGAAACGTAACACGTAAGTACGCAAGCGCTCACACCACAAATAACTGCACGCAACGCAAGGCACCCACTCCACTCTCAAAGATTTTCTGCAAGGAACGTGAGTGTTTTCGCATGAATCGATGACAGGCCACAGCAGCCCGTAAAAGAATACGTGACAACAATTCAGACAATGAATTCTCCACGTTCACACCTGACAATGACGGCGATCCAACATGCTGGCTGCAGATGACTTTTGAAGGCATAAAAAAATAAACTCACTGTTGATGTTGGAATTACTGGTATTGAGAATGGATCACTTTGTGTTCTGTGAGACAACAAATTGAAACCTGACCGATATTTGTTTCGTAGGTCGTATAATCAGGGCAACAAATAGACACACACCGTACCACACACACACACACCACCCCGGGTTTCAGCTTCTTGAGAGGCGTAGGGACTAGACGAAAGGGACATGTGTCATGTCAATATGTTTCTGATTTATATCTATCCGCTATCTGTTACAGTTCAGAACTTGTTATTCCCGAGCGCGAATTTAGTGTATGTTTTGTATTCTAACGTAACATGAATGTGATAACATCTAAATTATTGTCACGTCCTCTATTAAGCTTTTAAAAACTACAGGTAAAAGTTCGTTACTTGGTTGCTGTCAGAGCGTTTGACACGACCAGTTTGTTTTTGTATAGGCACAATCAGTCAATAGCGTTGCTTAATTCTTCACAAAACCACTTTCTCATGTTCTCCGACCTCTCTGTGGTGAAACACACATACATGTCCAAAGCCATACACACAACATCTTCTGATTTAGTGGCTCACGGTTCCTTTTCCTTCCTCTTCTCGGTCCATTTCTTTAAGCTTTGGTTAAGCACATTAGGAAGTAGAAAATCTGTTTCTGGTAGAATGAACACAAAGTCTAAGCCAGTAGAAAAAACACGGTTATCAACCGCTTTGAACAAAGATGAGGAATCGACAAGTTCACAATACACCATTGAGATTCGCGGTTTTTTTTGGAGGAGTGCCACATCAGCAGAACCGTTTACATTTCTGGTAAATTTAACATGTACTTTTCTATCTATTTCATCAGTATCCCAAATTTCCCTGTTCCGACGCATACAATATATTGGTCCTACTGACCTGGTCATCAAAGAGCTGAAGAGTAGTTGGGGCGGGGGTTTTTAGTTTTTTTTTTTGGGGTCCACAATGATTTCCAACAGGTTTAATATGTCTGCAGCACATACTCTTTGCTTTGATTCTCCTGTAATCATGGTCTGCGACGAAATAATTGCGATGTCAGACGAGTAGTGAAAAGTTTTAGGATAAGGTATTTGTTGTGTTGGTAAAACATTTTGTTATAATATTTTCAAGTCTGAAATTCCCTGTTCCACAATTTTTTTTTTTCAGTTTTTTGATAATAAATTGTATTTATTATATAAAAATAATATTTTATATTTTTATTAATAATAAGAATACTATAATTAAAATAATGATTTGATAATAATGAATATTAAGAAATGCCTCACCCCCCCCCCCCCCCCCCCCCCCCCCGCCCCCCCCCACCCCCCCCACCACCAACCCCTCCCCCACACCACCCCCCCACAAACCCACCACAAACAAAAACAAACACATCCATACCCGATACCCCAGCACCAGACCCCCCACCACCCACACCACACGCACCAAACACACCAAAACACAACCAAACCACAACCACCCAAAAACAACCACTTCGCACCCCACACCACACAACCTCCCCCACCAACAAACCAACCACCCCCCAACACACAACAAACCCAAACCACAACACCCCCATACCCCAAACAACACCACACAAACCAAAAACAGGCAAAACAAAAAACATAACTGACTTTAAGTTCCCCCACTACGCACACTCACATAGCACTTCAGCGGCCTCGGGTACAGTCAGTGTCGGTAAAAAAAACCCCCCCCCCAAAGCAAAGAAAATATCTCTACCACACGTGACTTCATCAACTTAGAACGACAAAACAACAACACCATACATACAACAAAACACAAACAAAACACAACAAAAAACACAACAACCATACAAACCAACAAACACAAACAACAACAACACACACAAAAAAAACACAACACCACCTACCACCCACCCCCCCACAACACCCTTCACCACAATAAAACCCACAACCACGCCACAAAACACAACACCACCAAAACCACACCACCCCCCCCCAACCTCAGCACCCCAACCACCAACCCCACACACACCCCCACACCACAAAACCCCCCGAGCACACACCAACACCCCCCTCACCACCCCACCACCAACCGCACCAACCCCACACGTACCCACCTCACCCCAACCATCACAAAACCACCCCCACCCACCCAACCCGCTCACACCCCAACCAACACACCCCACCCTACCCCCCACCACCACCACCACCCCCAAAACACACACACACAAACCCACACCCCACCCCCCAAACACATACCCAAACCACGCACCCCCACAAACGCAACCCACCACCCCACAACACAATCACAACAAGCAACCACAGCTAAACCCCGCACACCCCAACACCACAGCTTACACGCCGCCACCAACGACCCGACGCCCCCGACCCCCAACCCACCCATCCCCCCGCCCCACCCGCCGCCCCCAGACACCAACACATCCAACCCCAACCACCCCCAACCACCCACCAATATAATACCCTCACTCTCCCCCGCACACCACCCCCCCCCCGCATCCCACCCCCTACCCCACCCCCCCCCACCCCCGGTCGCACACCATAACACCACCACAACACCTTCATCTACCATCCCCCATCCTCCTCCCCTCGTATAGATCCTCCCTCCTCTACTACCCGCCTTCCCGTCAATCCACGTAGACACCACGACCCCCATCCCCCCCCCCCCCCCCTTTACCAGACCCACCCCAGGCACGCCCCCGACCTACCTTCGCCCCCCCCCCAGCCCCCACCCCTTCTCCACTCCGCCATTCATTCCACCCCTCTCTCCACTCTCAGCCGCATCCCAGCCCACCCCGTCTAAGTCCGCTCGCTCTCACCTCCCTTATTATTCCTATGCCCTCTCTCTCATTCTTCACACCGCCTTACCCCCAAACCACACTAAGCACGACACAACACACTCTTCCACTACACTAATCCCCGCTTTCTGAAAACTCTCTCTGCTACCCTAGCACACAAGCACGACACTTTCTGTCACCAAAGACTCGGCCGGGAAGACCCCCGAGCCCGCCCCACACAGACCCCCCCCCGCGCCACCCCCCTACACGCCCCCCCAACCCCACACCCCACCGCCCCCAGGGCCACTTCAACCGACCACCACCCCACCGAGACACCGAGGCCGGAAGGCCGCGCTGGCCGCGACGTGCGGCCCTCCGCCCAGGTGGGGATGCAGAGGGACGGGAGACAGGCCGCCAATTGTGTTCTCAAGACCAACGTGTCCACCTGGGTGCGGGACCACAACCCGGCCACCTGCACCCACAACCCCAACGACCACCACGCCACCCCCACCCCCCCCCCCCCCACCCGTGAACCTCCAAAACTGCCGCCGGACACCGAGCCCGCCTGCCGACAGCCCATGTATCCCCCACAAACCACCCCGCCTTTTTTTTAGAGAGAAGCTTTTCGGATCCTTTTTATTCACAAACGCACCTCCCCACGGAAATAGTTTGACGGTTGTTCCCTACTTATTGCAAACCAGTAGTCTATTCCTTTTACGATTTCCCCACCACAAACCCCACCCCAAAAAACCCCCCACCCCCCCCCAACCACCCAACCCCCCCCCCCCACCCCCCACCCACACCCCACCCACCCAACACCCCCTCCCCCCACAACACGAGACCCCCCAGACACACCCCCCCCGCCACCACGCCCCCCACCCCCTCCAAACCCCCCCCCCCCCCCCCCCCCCACACCACCCCCCCCCCCCCCCCCACCCAACCACACCCCCCCAAACACACCCCCAACACCCCCCACCCCCCAAACAACCACCCACCCCCCCCACAAAACTCCCCCCCCACCACAACCCCCAAACACCAAACCCCCATACAATGACCCCAACTGTACAACCCCACACACCAACAACCCCGCCCCCACCAACCCACCTAACCCCACACCCAACACCAATCCACCCCACCCCAAAAACTAAACCCCCCACCACCAGAACCCCACCAAAACCCCCCCACCCAACACCAACCAAACACAACCACAACAGAACCCCCCGCACCACTAACGCAACACACAAAACACCCCACCACCCACCCCCACAAAACCACACCCAACCCGAACACAACCCCCCCCACAACCCACAAACACCGCAAAACCAATTGCCACCACCACACACCCAAAACCACAAAAACAACCAAAAAACACCCCCCCCCCCCCCCACAAATACCCCCCAACCACCAACTTAACCAAAACACCCCCCCCACCCCACCCACCCCACAACACCACACCCCCCCCCCCACCCACGCACAACCCCAACTTACACCCCGGCACACCCAACACCCCCACCAAAACACCCACCCACCCACCCAACCACAAACAACCCCAAACCATCAACAAAAACCCCACGTCCAACCCCCAAACACAAAAGATAAACAACACCTCCAACGAAACCGAACCACAACACAGAACCCCAAATCTCTTATTTTTTGCAGTGGGAAGGGTTGTTTAGAGCACTCTAAGGGACTAATATCTATTTTTGCGTTAATGATGTTTATTTTGCCTTTTTCAGTTGCGCCCCACATACCCCAACGCCACACCACCTCACACATCTGTACACCAAGGTTGAATGTTTGAATTGGGGTACGTTTAATCAAACCAACTCAACCCAGTGGAACCAAAAACACAACCCCCCCCAACCCCCCAACACAACCCCACACCACCACACCCACACCCCACACACCCACCCCCACCACCAACACACCCAACCAAAACCCCCCCCAACATCACAAACCACCCCCACACCCACCCCCCAACAACCCAACCCCCCCACCATCCCCCCACCCCCTCCCCCACCCACCACATACCCCCCCTGTTTGCCTTTTTCATACCACCCCAAACCCCCCCCACCCCCCCCCAAACCCCCCCCCCCCCCCCCCCCCCCCCCCCCACCCCACCCCCCCCCCCACCCCCCCCCCCAAACCACACCCCCCCCCCCCCCCCCACCCCCCCCCCCCCCCCCCCCCCCCCCACCCCCCCCCCCCCCACACCCCCCCACACACCCCCCCCCGTCCCCCCCCACCCAGCTCTACCCCCCGCCCGAACACACTTTACTTCCCCCCCCCCCCCCCCCCCCCCCACCCCCCACCACCCCCCCCCCCCCCCCACCCCCACCACCCCCCCCCCCCCCCCCCCCCCCCCCCCCCCTCCCCCCCCCCCCCCCCCCCCACCCCCCCCCCCCTCCCCCCCCCCCCCCCCCCCCCCCACCCCCCCCCACACCTCCTCCCCCTCCCCCCCCCCCCCGCCCCCCCCCCCCCCCCCCCCCCCTTCCCCCCCCCCCCACCACCCCCCCACCCCCCCCCCCCCCCACCCCCACACCCCCCCCCCCCCCCCCCCCCCCCCCCCCCCCCCCCCGGCCTTCGAACCTCTTGTCCATTTTGTGTTTGCGAGGTCACCTTCAGCAAGGTCGCAGATACTAACAAACAGAGTTGTGTGTGGCTGCCGTGAAGGCCACTCGGGCCGGACGAAAACACAGCAAGATCATGCAGCAAACCACACCAAAAAAACAACACAGAGTGGCAGGTCATAAACTGGAACCTATTAGTTTAGCCAGTTACGGTAAATCGATTTATAAACTGCTTTATCAGTTATGATAATAAAATAAAGTGTTGGAGAGAAGCCAGAATTCAGTCCTGCTTATAGGCCTTGTATAGTGTCTACCACCATTTCGATAGTTAGTTCCTTTGGTATAAATGACAGATTATCTCCTTAGCTGGACAATTTTACATGGAGAGTTTTCGGCATTGCATTGGAGGTAGCGCTGAAAGCAGCTTTTACCACCAATTCCGATCTTTAGTAAAATATTCACAGTATTGACTCATGACTATGTCGAGCGCTTTCTGAAAATTGCGAGCTCCTACATAAATCTTTCTGTATAGAACGAGATATTTTCCAGAACGAAGGCCTGTAATGTTGAAAATAGGTCGTTTGTTGAATACTCGTTTGCGAAAACCAGGCTGCTGTCGTTTCGATCTAGCTTCTGTTTCATAACCATTCTGTGACAGATATCTTTTCAACCCCTTGTATTTAATTTCATACATAAGTATACAGTTTTGGCTGAGGCAAGACAAAAGAACCAGTTGGACACGGATAATTATCATGATTGTTAATTGTCTCCATTTTCTGAGTGGAAATATGATAGCTTTTGACTGCCCATCACCTGGGTCCGTTACGTACACGCCTTGGAAACAATGTATAGTCAAATACTTTGGTCAAAAAAGGACAATCACATCCTGTGACTTTTAAAAACAACCTCTTCATCTATCAACTCATCAGGTCTGCTTGCTGCTCCTGTTTTGACATGTTTTTATAGTGTTTTTTAGTGCTTCTTTTTATTCATATAAAGATTAGAAAAAGTGCTGAAACCAGATTTTCTTTTGCTACGGATTTTTAGTCTAGTTTTTTACGTTTTCCATTTCTTGATATCTTTCCAGAATGCCTGCGCATTATGTCGATTGTTGACAAGTCTGTCTACAGCTTCCTTTTTTGAATTATTTTCCCTTGATTCTAAGAGTAGTTTTATGCTTTTCCTTTCCTGTACATGTGATCGTCTGTTTCCTTTTTGTGTGTTTCTATAAAGATTCTTAACGTTTTCTCTTGCCTTCTTCTTTGTCTATCCAGGGGTTACGTTGTTTAGAAGTGGGCACATCACCTTCAGGGCTATTGGGACAAATCGGCTTCATCATACACACTGCGGCATCTTTACTAGCACACGTAAACGTGTCCAAAGCATCATCGGTTGACCGTTCCATCTGAGCCGCGGCTTCTGCTGCACGGTCAGAAAATGCAGGAGAAAAAACAGGATTCCGTGAGTCTATGTACTTCATCCGGGCTCCATACTGTCTTATTAAGAAAACAAAGAGGGCTGCCACATAAGCTATTTGCATAATTGTCTGAAAGCAAAACGATTGACTGCAAGCACAAGGGGTACCGATTCG
>JADBJO010003600.1:192500-202500 GCA_016801955.1 Conus betulinus | reverse complement strand
TTACGAATGTTATCCTTGTTGACAATGTTTTCCCCCTTCTGTTGTTGTTGCTGTTGTCATTAGCAATGATTGAAATAATCTGATTTCCAGCAACAACGTCCTTGGAGCGTATATATTATCGATTATTTGTGTGTGTGGTGTGTGTGTGTGTGTGTGCGTGCGTGCGTGCGTGCGTGCGTGCGTGCGTGCGTGCGTGCGTGTGTGTGTGTTCTTATTTCTTTCACATCTGTGCCCTTGTCTGCGAACATTTCACTTCTGGCATTTTCTGTCCTAGTCTCCTTTCTATGATTTTCTTGTCCTCATTCCTAGGGCAACAAACCGTAGACTCGGCAAAATCGAAGTATTTTGCTGACTGCAACAGTCTTCTCTTGCAGTAGCTTTAATTGAATGGCCCAATTCACTCTTCGAATTCTTTGTTGAACAACAGACTTGCACGGAAAGAGCTCTCTCTCCATCTCTCTCTGTCTCTCTACCTATCTCTCTGTCTCTGTCTGTCTGTCTGTCTGTCTGTCTGTCTGTCTGTCTCTCTCTCAAACACACACACACACACACCACACACACACACACACACACACACACCCACACACACACTCACACACACACATAGCTGAACAAAGTTAAGGACATTAAAGTTAAAGAGTGTGCTGTGTGAATGTGTATATGTGGATGGGCGGAGAGGAGGGTGGGACAGTGTTCCGTGGCTGAAAATGTAAGCAGCAGGAGTGATCCGCTCTGAAGTAGTACAGTCACTTAGGGGGCCCGGAATAGCCCAGTTGGTATAGAGCGCTGGACTCATGATCCTGGGGTTGCAGGTTCGAATCTCTCCGCCAGGCTGTTTCGCTACAGGGGGATTTTTTTTCCTCGCAGTTAAACGTTGGTTCTGACTCCATTTCCCATACAGTCCTTCGAAATGAGACTATAAGCTGAGTTTCCGTGTGTGAACGCACGCATAAGATCATGCACACACGTAAAATCCCATCACCAACTTTCGGAAGAGAAGGCAAGTTTGGCCGGTGGTATGGATGACACGTTACACATAGCATGCACCTTCCCCGAAGTTGGAGCCTGGCTGCCTTAATGGCGGAATAAAAAAAAAAAAAAACGGTCATACACAAAAAAAACTCCACTCCCTTTGTTGGGTAGATGGGATTAATCCTTGCTTGTCTACACATTGAGTGTCAGCAGGAGTATCAGCCTGCGTACGCAGAAGGAAAGAAAGTATGGTCACTTCAAAGTATTGACCCTCTTGGCAGCTGGGACACACACAGCAACGTAACTTGTCAAAACGACTCTCTTTATGTTAATGAAACGACAAAGGGATACTCCACATAAGGATCAAAGGACAAGTTTTCCGTGAGACGGTTTTGAAATAAAAAAAAAAAAAGAGAAGAAATCAATCAAGCAGCATTGGCATCAGAACGATAAAGGATGGTAATCTCCCGCTTGGAATAGGTGGTCATAGGGATAACTGGAGAAATCAGAGAAACCAAAACAGACTATTGTTCGTGGTACCAGACATACCTGGTCGCTGCAATAGCCATGTCGATTATTTTTTTTTTTAAAGGAGTTGGGGGAAAGAGCGAGGGGTACGCGTCGGTGGGTGGGGTAGGGTGTGTGTGTGTGTGTAGAAACGGGAGGAATGTGAAGGGGGGGGGGGGAGGGGGGTGGTTGGAGACGGACTAGGATCCAGAAGAAGGGGGAAGGGGAGGGGGAGGGGGTAATATTTGGACATTAAACCCTTCACTGAAAGCATAAGGGAGCCATTACATCTGTGTGTGTGTGTGTTTGTGGTGTGTGTGTGTGTGTGTGTGTGTGTGTGTGTGTGTGGTGTGTGTGTTTTGGTGTTGTTGACAATTCCATTGGTTTTGGTCTGCCAGAGCCATCTGTCATGAACTTTTCAGCAGACTCGGACTTGCATACAAATATGATGTCTGTCAACCTGGCTTTTTATCTTGATAGGCTAAATACAATACAACAATGTGGTAATGTGGAAATGGCATAAATCCAGTGACGTGTGTGGTGTGTGTGTGTGTGTGTGTGTGTGTGTGGTGTGTGTGTGTGTGTGTGTGTGTGTGTGTGTGTGTGTGTGGTCCCCCAATATTTTGTTTGAGCCGTATGGTTGTGTGGTGGGTTGTGTGTGTGGGTGTGTGTGTGTTGTGGTGTGTGTGTGTCTCTTTACAAAATATCATACACTCGTAACAATGTCATTCAAGAGAAAAGCCGTATTTGAGAGGGAGAGAGAGAGCGAGAGAGAGAGAGAGAGAGAGAGAGAGAGAGAGAGAGAGAGGAGACAGAGAGAGACCAGAGACAGAGAGTGACAGAGAGACAGACAGAGAGAGAGTAGGGGGAGTAAGAGAAGAGAGAGAGAGAGTAGAGAGACGAGAGAGAAGAGAGTGGGGGGATGGGATTGTCTCTCGTCCCCCCTCTGTCTCCCCCCTCTCTCTGTCTGTCTCCCTGTCTTTGTCTCTGTCTGTCTGTCTGTCCTGCCTGCCTGTCTTGTCTGTCTGTCTGTCTGTCTGTCTGTCTGTCTCTCTCTCTCTCTCTCTCCGTCTCTCTCTCTCTCCTCTCGCTCTGTATCAGTTAAAAAGGTAAGGAAATTGAAATTGAAAAGATGTGCAGAGTGAATTTGTATATGCGGTTGAATTGAGCTTGAGGGGAGGGGGGTGGGGTCTATGGCTGAGAATATAAGCAGCATGATGATCAGCTATGAAATAGGATAGTCTCTTTCAATTATTCACCCTCTTGTCGGCTGAACCGTACACAGCAACGTAACTGATCAAGACCACTTCGTTCATGTCACTGAAATGAAAGAATGTTATACTGCACTTTAAGGTTCAGACGGAAACTGTTTCACGAGACGCTGGAAATGGAAACTAAATGAACTATACAGCCTTGGCATCAAACAATAAATGACACAACAGGGGATGAGGAAGAGGGACTTAATGATTGCAGACTGTCCCCCTCCCCCCTCACTTCTCCCCGCTCACCGGGCAGTCTCTCACCCGATGCCCCACCCTTCCCTACCCTCCGCACATTCACATCCACCCTCCCCCCCCACCCCCACCCCCGCCCCCACATTCCCTCGATCTCTTTATCAGCCCTATACTGACAAACAAAAATCCGATATCACCTTAAAGAACAAATTCCAAAGTACAAACAAACAAATAAAACGAAAAAAAAAAGTTGAGAATTACGCAATCAGCAAAACGCTGTGTGGGCATTACGTGTATTATATCCCCTCCTCCACCTTTCCCCCACGTCCCTCTCCCCTTCCCCTTCCCCGCCGCTCCCTTCTTGTCAGGCAGCGCGGCCTGTCCCAAGACAGTCCATACATTTTCCACGTCTTCCCCTGCTTCTCCAGGGCCGTTCGTCTATGCCTGGCTGTCGACGTTTCTTCTCTCCATTGAAACACAATTCTCCGTGTTGCTTTTTACCACTGTGCCTGTTGAACGCAGACAGCAGGATGAAAGAGTCTTTTTATAGGCAAGATGACACTGAGAGTGTAGAGAGCAAAAACGAAAGACGAAGAACATACTCATAAAACTACAATACAAGAATGTTCGAATTGGCAATCAGCGAGAGAGAGAGAGAGAGAGAGAGAGAGAGAGAGGAGAGAGAGAGAGGAGAGAGAGACACACAGAGACAGAGACAGAGACAGAGACAGAGAGACAGAGAGAGAGGCGAGTCTGAGAAAGAAAGAAAGAAAGAAAGGAAGGAAGGAAGGAAGAAGAAGAAGAAGAAGAAGAAGAAGAAGAAGAAGAAGAAGAAGAAGAAAAAAGAAGAAGAAGAAAAACGAAGACGAAGACGAAGAAGAAGAAGAAAAAGAAGAAGAAGAAGAAGAAGACAGACAGACAGACAGACAGACAGACTCACAGACACACAGACACATGGACAGATTGACCGACAGATAAACAGTCAAACAGACAGAGACAGAGAAAGGAGACACACACACAGATAGACAGGAAAAGAGAAGGAGAGATTACCGTGTGTGGGTCGGATATCAATACTTCTTCTCTGGATTTAGACACGACTTGTTTAATAATTGTTCGGATATGACGCTGGAAATATCAGTCACGAATGTGTCTTAGGTAGGCGAATGACATCAGCAGAGCGATGAGAAAGAAAAGGCTAGACTACACAAAGGAATGTGTTGAATTACTGAGTATTGAAGGGAAAAAAAAAAAACAAAAACAGAATTCCGTCCCGTAGAAGGTAAAGAGAAGTGTTGTGATGAAATATAGTCTAATCATGTTCACCCATATTGCAGAAGGAGGAGGAGCAGGAGCAGGAGGAGGAAGAGGGAGGAGGAGAAAAGAGACAGACAGATAGACAGACAAACAGAGGCGGTGATTGAAATGAGGAATGAGACATAGAAGTGAGAGAGAGAGAGAGAGAGAGAGAGAGGAGAGAGAGAGAGAGAGAGAGAGAGAGAGGAGAAAACGGGCAAAGAGACAGACAGACAGGCAAGCAGGAAGGTAGACAGACAGGAGAAAGACAGACAGCGAGGGTGTAATGACAGTTACAAAAGCAGCGAGCGAGCGAGAGAAGAGAGAGAAGCTCGAAATTCGTTAATGAGGGTGAATAGATAAGCTGGAAGTTTTTTTTACACTATGCCCTCAAAATAACAATAAACAAAAAGGAACAATTACATCGACTGACAAAATTAAACACAGCAATGAGAAAAAACATTTTTTTTAACAGAAAATAGTAAGCAAATCTCATTATAACGTATTACACACACACACACACACACACACACACACACACACACACACACACACACACACACACACACACATACACACACACACACACACACACACACACACACACACACACACAAAAACTGGACATACGTAAACATCACATAAGAGAGAGAGAGAGAGAGAGAGAGAGAGAGAGAGAGAGGAGAGAGAGAGAGAGAGAGAGAGAGAGGACGAGGAGAGAGAGGCTTTTTTATTTTTTATGTAAAGATTTATTCATGAACAATGAAGCAGCCAGTCCCCCCCATAATAGACAACGTACCAGCTAAATTTCAGGATATAGGTAAAAGTGAAAGGCAAGTGAATCACCTGACCCAGTCAGACAAACGACCCACTCAACTGTGACACAGACGTTGTACATTCGTCACGTCCATCGATTCGCCAGAGATCCCCCACCGTTCTTCTACTACCAGACCCTTTACGTCTTTAACATCCTCCGCACGTTACAATCCCAGCACTTTGCTGTATCTAGCTATTTGCCAGAGCTGGTATTTCTAGTTGGAAGAAAAAAGTTTTCGCCACTGTTCGTATGTTGCACAGAGAGATATTGCATCAGCAAAAACGGTAAAGTCTTTTGAATGCACAATCATCATGAAAGTAGAAACAGCAACAGAGATTGAGGCAACAGGTAACTTGTCTTGTCTACTGAGAACCAAACACACACACACACACACACACACCACACACACACACACCACACACACAGACAGAGAGACAGAGACAGACAGAGAGAAAAAAAGACAGACAGACAGACAGACAGACAGACAGACAGAGGAAGAGGAAAAAAATTAGTATATTGGAAGTGAAACAAGTGATGACAAACAATTGTCTTTGTTATCAAAAAAAAACAAAAAAAAAAAATTAGCTGTAGCACAGCGGGGGAGGTAAGAAAAAAAGGGGACACTTGTGTGAAGACACGATCTTTCACTGCCAACATGTGGGATAGAACAGAGCCATCTACTGGGTTCTCTCTCCTGGGCTGAGACAGGGGACGATTTCAATTCCAACAATGAAACCAGGATCTGGACGGGATAGTGTTTTCAAACGGGCAAATTGAGCGTTTTATCAGACTCCATAGCAGGAGTTAGGTTATACCAATAAAGAAATTATCCTGTAATAACGAAAGCCCTGTAAAAAACGAACAGTTCCATTGGGTTACAGAAAGCAAAAAAAAAAAAAAAAAATGAAAATCGGTAAAGTAAAAGAACGTACTGATCTAATCTGGAACATCACAGGCTGAACGTCCAACTTCGTGTATTGACAAAACACGTCAATAATGGACCACAACATGACGTAAGTCTACCTAGCGACAATGGTAATCTCTCGTTGGG
The DNA here is from genome assembly GCA_016801955.1 of Conus betulinus. Lineage (NCBI taxonomy): Eukaryota > Metazoa > Mollusca > Gastropoda > Neogastropoda > Conidae > Conus > Conus betulinus. Next base: position 196,406 of record JADBJO010003600.1, on the reverse strand, counting down.
AATAGGCCTAGGTTGGCATTGTGATAACCGGAGAAATACGAGGCATACAGATACACTCCTGCTTGTGATAGTATCAGACATACTTGATCGCCGTTTTGGGAATAGTCATGACGATGTCTTGGCAACGATAAGAAAAGGAGTTAAAGCTTGTCATTGCTGATGATTTTTTTTTTTTAATTATTATTTCTTGTTGATGAAAAACAAGATCCATTTCATATGCTACAACACAAAGAAGAGGAACACTATGGAAGAAAAAAAAAACGATTAGAAGAAACTGTCACATTAGAAAAAAAAAATGCAAAGCATATGAAAGTACTCCCAGTTTATCTTGAATACGCGCGAGATCTTCCATAAAGAAGAAAAACCGTTTTTGGGCCGTTAGAGCCGTTAGTAGCGGCTATTCTGGTAAACATCGGCCATCATCTGTGACCCATAATGAACATACCTACAAATTTTCAGAAAGATCGGCCAAGTACTTTCTGAGATATTCCATAAAGAAGAAAACTGTTAGGGGCCGTTATAGCCGTTAGTAACGGCTACAACGGTAAAATAAAACATCGGGCATCATCCGTGACCCATAATGAGCATACCTAAAATGTTCAAAAAGATCGGCCCAATAGTTTTGTCTGGAGTAAGTGGATCACATTTTGACCACGGACGGACAGCCACAGACAGACAGACACAGACGAGACACCACACACACACACACACACACACACACACACACACACATCACACACACACACACACACACAGAGCATTAATTTCTTCGTTCCCATTGTAAAGTACTCTCCTGTTTTATAAGAAATGCGAGTACAAAAACATATATGAGAGACAAACGTATGGAAGGAGTACTGTTCAGATCGAGAGCTCCATGGAAAGCTGGGAAAGGAAGTCAGCAGTTAGTATGGTAACCTGGAAAAACGACGTTTGTGTGTCCCCCCCCCCCCCCCCCCCCCCCCCCCCCCCCCCCCCCCCCCCCCCGCGCCCACCCCACCTCCTTTTCTGTCTTTCTTTCTTTTTCTTTTCTTTTCTTTTTTTTTTCGGCCTTCTTCAGAGAGTGTCATACAATGATAACATCATATTAGAGAAAGTCGTTTTACGACAGAGAGAGAGAGAGAGAGAGAGAGAGAGAGAAGAGAGGGAGAGAGAGAGAGAGAGAGAGAGAGAGAGCAGTCTCTCACCTCCCCAGGTTACCGTCGTGTGAAACCAATCATGGTGGACACTGCCCCCCGACTCCAGCGCTCCCCCTCCCCGCAGAGCCTGTCGGGAAAAAATCAATCAGCCACGTTTTCTGTTCTCCCATCCCATTTCAGAGGTAGTGAAGGGGGTGGGGGTAGGGTGGGGTGGGTAGGGGGGGGGATGGAAGTGGGTGTATTATGCTGGATAACTAACGCGCGCGCGCGGTACGCGCGCGCACTCACCACACAACACACACACACACACACACACCATACTCACACCCACACACACCACACCACACACACAAACACACACACACACAACACACACACGCCGCGCGCACAGTCCCACACAGGAAAGAAGATGAGGAGGGAGCACTAGATTATAATCTGCTGTCAAAGGGCCACACATAGTTCCACCAAGATCAGACCGGCCCGACATCAAGTACGCCACAGTCAGGCGTTGGGAGTTCAAATCCCATTGACATACTCCATGTTAGGTATTTCTACTCTCATCTGCTGCTCGTCTTGGTATGTCATTATTCTCTCTTTTCTTGTTCTTTTTTTTCTTTCTCTTTTGTCTCGTGGTCTTCTTCTTCTTTCTTCTTCTCCTCTTCTTCACTTCTTCTCAAACCAGAAACCTCCTCCACTTCCTCCTGCTCCTCCTTCTTCTCAAGAAGACAAAACAAAATCCTGTCTTCTCCTCGTCCTAACTCCGTTGTTCTTCTCTTTTTTTTTTGCATTGTCTGAGAGAGACATTTTCAAAAAAATGGAATATATATACTAGTTCACATAAAGTTAAGCACAGTTTACATGGTACCCGCAATAATTTCCAAAATATAAAAGCCAACGATTTTTGAATTGAAATTGGGAACAGATTTTATATTCATTATCTTGTCCGTACAACGTACATTGACAATTTCATTGGGATCGAATGACACGGTTGTTGATTTACAGACAATTAAACAGAGGATGGGTCAAAATCAAAGTTCGCAAAATCTGGTCAGTCACAAAATCATTTCAATAGTGGGTGTGGCCACAACGCCATTGGCGAGACTTCCACGCAGCGACTCCTCATCGAGTTGACTCAGTGTTCTGGATGACCCTCTGAGGGATTCTCTGCCATTCCAGTTGCAGCATTTGGAAAGAGATCCTGGCGGTCTCTGGGAGGTGGATGGTCCTCCTCCACGACTTCTTCACACGTCTCCCCCACTCATCGCTCACATAGCATTCTCGATGGGATTGAGGTCGGGACTACTATACGCCGGGAAGAGGCCTCATGCAGACCTGTTATATGAGCCGGCCTGCACAATGAAGTTTTCGGCCACCCGGGCCCCTATGTGACCGAGCATTGGAAGTCGTCTTGGAAGACTGCCATTGATGGTCCCTATCCGTTGCAAATGGTCGGAACAAACGAAAGAACGCGCACAGGATATTTCATCCCGATAGCCGGATGCCTGTGAGAGGTTTCCACTCAATATGGCTAGAGTGGTGTCTTTGTGGTGGAGGCTGAAGGCACCCCACCACCAAACAGAATCCCTCTCCCCCAAAGACCCCTGGTCCTGGCGTCTTGCGACAGCGTACTGAGCGCATGGCATCAACTGTAACGTTCACCAACACGCCCTCCAAACTCTAGTTCGGCCGTCATTGTGTGTGTTTCAGAAGACTAAACCGCGACTCATCTGAAAAGAGGACCTGGGACCACTGTTTTTGTTGGTTCCCATCTCTCACATGACGATGGCAGAAAGCTCGGCGAGCCAGCCTATGGGCTGCTAGCAGTCGTGGTCGAACAGCTGGGCAACGTGATCTGAGGCCCGAAGTGGTGAAGACGGTTTTCGTATGGCTTGACGGCTGAGGATGGTGTTATTTTGTAATACATACGAAGGCTGAAGGTGCCGTTTGGATGCTGGTGGAAAGTGGGTATCCCGCTGCAATAGGGCCTGCCTCTCGATGCAACGATCTGCCTCTGGGAGTAGTCTGGTGCCTAAAGGCCGACCTCTCTGGGAGCCGTGGCCGTCCTCTCTTCAAGCTCTGTTGGTCGCCCTCCTGTGAGTCCCTGATTCAATCCTCAAAAAAACAAAAACCTCAGATGTCTAGCCCGCGGTTCAGTCTCGCCTAAAACGCTGCATATTCATCCCTCTAGATCCATCACATGTGGTCACCGCCCTACAGTGAAGGATGATTCAGCAAGTCGTCGCTTGCTACATTATGCGGCCTTTGCAAAACCTGTGCACAACAGCATTCGATCACGCAAAATCGCCCCTGGTTTTGTCAAAGGGAGCGCGGTAACGAGGTCACCAAGACCCCCGTGCGCACTACCAGTTGACACAGGCTGGATTACACACTGCTGTGTGAGATTCCATCATTGGTTGCCGCATAACAAAAAAAAAACAATGTTTTTTGAAGGGATGAATCAACCCCCTGTGTGCAAAGGCCTGTGCTTACTTTATGGATCAAAAATCATAGTCATTTTCATTGTCAATTGTCATTGTCGTTTCATTGTCGTGCTGAAAGTATCACTGTAAACGTTTCTAGGATTCGTCCCTCCCCCCTTAACATGGTCATCTCCGTTTGCCCTTTCATTTACGAAGGGTGTGGACGTGAATGGAATGAATCGGTGCTGCATAGTTTTCTCTGCTTCTACATTCTGCGTACGCCTGTTCCCTGCGTCTGTCTTCTGCGTCCATCATCTCTGCCATCCTCTTCTTCTGTCATTGGCTTACAT
>JADBJO010003600.1:185000-187500 GCA_016801955.1 Conus betulinus | reverse complement strand
GAGAGAGAGAGAGAGAGAGAGAGAGACGGACAGAGAGGGAGGGAGGGAGGGAGGAAGAGTCGGGGTTAGTGATGGTTGGATAGTATCGCACACAGTGAAGGTGAGATAAGCGATGAAGGGAAATCTTTGCAAAAAAGTAATCAATTGAAAAAAATAAACAAAAAAAATGACAGAAAGAGAGGAGGAAGAGGGAGGAGGAATACAGAGAGACAAAAATTGGAAGAATCACACACAGAGACACCACAACACACACACACACACAACCCCACACACACACACATACGCACGTTCACAAACACACACACACACACACCACACACACACACACACACACACACACACACACACACACAACACACGTACATACAACAAAGATAGAGAGACGATACCTCCACCAGCTTGTCTGCCCTTCGCCTTTCCAAATCAATACAGCCTCTATCAGTTACCGCCCCGGCCCTCTCTCTCTCTCTCTCTCTCTCTCTCTCTCTCTCTCTCTCTCTCTCTCTCCTCTCTCTCTCTCTGTGCAGAGGATGCTACAAAACGAGCGTAGGTTTTTTGTCTGTGTATGGGTCTGGCCAGAATGGGAGGAGTGTGAGTAATGTCACCAAAGGGGGTGGGGTGTATGCTAAAAAAAAAAAAAAAAAAAAAAAAAGACACAGAAGAAAAATCAAAAAGAAGAAGAAGAAGACAACAAAGAGGAAAGAATTAGGACACATCAAACGCAATTAGAAGAAAAATACTGGCGTTGATGCTTTGGTGACATCGTATAACCAATCGGAATAAAGAAAATTTCAATGAGCCGGATAAATAGCCATGAAAACAGTTAATTATGAGCGATCTTTATTTTTCTTTTAAACTTTTTGCATTCTGTCTCAAAGAAAAACAAACAAAACAAAACAAAACAAAAAAACAAATAACTCGAGTAAACTGTGGGCTATGAAAATAACTAATTATGACATATGATATTCAGGTTTTGTCATTGTGCCTCGACAAAAGACCTAAGTGAACTGTGAGCTATGAAAATTGTTAATTATGGCAATTGTTCCCAGCTTTTGCCGTTCTGCGCCTCAACTAAAGACACAAGTATGCCGCGAGCTTTGAAAAGAGTTAATCATGGCAGTTTGTTTCCAGCTTTTGGCTTTTCGCCTCAGCAAAAGACTGAGTAAGCCGTGAGTCATGAAAATAGTTAATTATGACACTTTGTTTCCAGCTTTTGTCATTTTGCCTCAGCAAAAAGACGGAGTAAGCCGTGAACTATGAAAACGGTTTATTATGGCAGTTGTTCCAATTACGGGTATTTTGTGCCTGCATAAAGCAGTCTTTGAAAAGATCCGATTCCAGTACGCATGAACATGAGTCACAAAATCACTTTTTTATAGTCACCAGTAGGTGTTTTTTTTTTTTTTTTCGTTTTTCTTTTATTAGTTATCTCGTCTGACCATTGTATAAAAGAGAAAAGCAAGGAAAAACGAGTGACTAGGATGCAACTATATGAGCTGTTTTCGGGAATTAGAGGAAGGTTTGGTGGAACATCTGGATTTTAAAAGCTGTCCGACATATCTTTGTCCCTGTATTGTTCTCCAAAGTTGGGGACAGATCTTTGCCGTTTATCTCATCCATACCTCCTCCACCTGTCCCATCTCACACCTCTACCACCCCCCCCCCCATCCTCACTCTTCACCCGAAATACATCCATGGTTCATAAATGTCAATTTAACATTGTCGACAACATCACATTGTTAGTCATAAATGTCAATTTAAAAATGTCAATTTAAAATTGTCGAAACATCACTCTTCTTGGTCTCATCATGTTGCATTGTGCTAATGATAATAATGATAGCGATGGCAATAATAATAGTAATAATGGTGATGATAATCATAACAATAATGATGATGGTGATGATGATAATGGCAAAATAATGATGATAAGAATAGTAATAATAACAATGATAATAATTCATTATTATTACTACTGTTGGTACTATCATCATAATCCTTACTATTATTGTTATTATTGTTGTTGTTGTTGTTGTTCTTCTTCTTCTTATGATGATGATGATTATGATGATTATGATGACTATTGTTGTAATTATGATTATAATCATCATCATGGGTCACCATATTCGTGGAATGCGAACAATTGCATATTATAAGTAATTGGGGAAACAAATGCCAGCCATGAATTCCTCTGTCACCAAAACAGTAACTTGGAAAAGGCTGTCTTCATCGGGGAGAGGATGGAAAAGGGAACAGATTGGAGGCCATTTGAATATGAACATTAAAAATGCAAACAGAGCAGAGAGAGTTTGCATATGCACATAAAATCCTTCATCAGCAGCAAACGGGAGGCATCATAGACTGTCTTGAAAACAGAACCATTTAGAGCGTGGCGCGTCCTTTCATCGCTGATTCGGACCCATCATAGGGGCCCGGCTGATTATGTCTCTCCTCTCTGGCATCAAAAGGAGATGCACCACTTACACTTCTGTAGTTCTCTCAC
>JADBJO010003600.1:155000-177500 GCA_016801955.1 Conus betulinus | reverse complement strand
CAGAACGATACATTCTATGCTACACATTACAGAGAGAGAGAGGAGAGAGAGAGAGAGAGAGAGGAGAGAGAGAGAGAGAGAGGTGGGTGGTAGGGACATACAGAAAGTTAGAAGCTTTTCGTCACTGGAATTGATTTCCAACGATTTCTCATCAGCAGTCGGAAATCAATACAAGCCGGGCGTGAACAGAAAACGATAGTCTCCACAAGACAGAATCCAAATGACTTAGCAAAAAGAAAAAAAGAAAGAAAGAAAGAAAAGAAAGAAAGAAGAAAAAGAAAGAAAAGAAACATTTTGAAAGAAATCAGCAAAACAAAATAAAGCAAACAAAAGGGGAACGAATTGTAAATAAATGCAGTGGAAATTTGTGAGCCCGGTGCTAGCAGGTGCTATGGAATGAAAAGGGAGATTACCTTCTTCCTGCACTTTAACCTCATCAAACTTGGAAGAATGAAAAGCGAGATTACTTCCTGTTCTTCTTCTTCCTGCACTTTAACCTCATCAAACTTGGGAGAATGAAAAGCGAGATTACCTTCTTCCTGTACTTAATTACCTTCTTCTTCCTGCATTACTTCTTCCTGCACCTCATCAAACTTGGGAGACCGGTCCTGAGGAGAAAATCAGTGGTCCTCCTCGGACCCCCCGATACACCTGTCCAGCTTTCTGCAGAGGATAGTGGACATTGGCCATGCCTTCCCTCCTAGCCCCTGGATGGTGGCCCCACAGTCTTAGCTCTGGTACAGCGCCGGTCTCGTGGTCCTGGAGTTGCGGGTTCGAATCTCCGCCGGGGCCGTTTCGGTACAGCGGGATTTTCCCCTCGGAGTTAACTTTGCTTCTGACTCCATTCCCCATACAGTCCATCGAATGAGACTATAAACCGAGGTTCCGTGTGTGAACGCACACGCTAACATCTTGCACACACGTAAAATCCCATCAAATTTCGGAAGAGTAGGCCAGTCTGGCCGTTGGTATGGATGACACGTTACACATAGCATGCACCCTGCGTGAGATATGGAAAGAATGAAGGAAGTAAGGAAAGGAAATGTGAAACAGTGTGGAACGATTTAGACAGGATGACACGAGAAACGACTGAATGAAGCGCCAGGCTGGCGGCTCTTCAGTCGGCACTACGCAGGTAGGCAGCCCGTTGTGTAAACGAGTGTGGATTGTACAGCGCTTGGATCTTGGTCTCTAGCCGAGAATAGGCGCTATATAAGTATTCATTATTATTTTTTAAATGCACTCCCTGAACTGACCTTATGCGCAGAAGCTGATACATGTTGATACAAGGCGGACATATTTGCAAAGGGAGGTCAGCATGAAATGTCAACTGCCAGAGTGAAAAAAGTACAGGTAGAAATTTAAGATGGAGTGCTTTATATACAAATAGAGGGCTTTATATATAAAAAAAACTGCTTCAAAGAAATTGTGCGGTTTGCTGCGAAAGATAACATTATGAGTGGAGAACTCGGAGAGTCAGAGAACTTTTCGGAGAGCTACATTCGATCAGCCGAAAAATTGAATGATCATTTGTAATATTTCTCTATACTGTTGTTTTCAACGCCAACAATTCTGTCGTCAGCCTAAGAATACAGAGACTTCGATTACACGCAATCTCTAAAAGCTCAGAGAGATACTGAAGGGCAGTTCAAGAAATGAAATGAACACAGACACAGGAAGTTTTGTTTCTTATTCTTTATCTAACAAGAACCTAATGTACATGTTTTTGGTCCACAAGGAAAGGTGTACGCTTGTAAGATTTAAGTGTTTTAAGCATGACTTTTTTAACGGAATTTGAATCTGATTGAGAGAATCGATTTAACAAAGCAAAGCAAGCAACAATAAATAAATTACAATACTGCAGACAAGACGAAATGAATTACAATACTGCAGACAAAATGAAATGAATTACAATACTGCAGACAAAATGAAATGAATTACAATACATACTGCAGACAAAATGAAATGAACAACAAAACTGAGACAAGATGAAATGAATTACAATACTGCAGACAAAATGAAATGAATTACAATACTGCGGACAGAATTAAATGAATTACAATACTGCAGACAAAATGAAATAAATTACAATACTGCAGACAAAATGAAATAAATTAGACAAAATGAAATGAATTAAAATACTGCGGACAAAATGAATGAATTACAATACTGCAGACAAAATAAAATGAATTACAATACTGCAGACAATTATGAAATGAATTACAATACTGTAGACAAAATGAAATGAATTACAATACTGCAGACAAAATGAAATGAATTACAATACTGCAGACAAGATGAAGTGCATTACAATACTGCAGAAAAGACATAGGCCACATATCATGTATGAACTAATGCCTCGATCACATATACTGTGAGGTGTTGGCGAAAGAAACTGACTAGTTCCATGTCTTGAATCCATGCAGCATGGTGTGTGTGTGTGTGTGTGTGTGTGTGTGTTGTGTGTGTGTGTGTTTGTGTGTGACATGTGTGTTTAATGACAGTTGCGTCATTGGCAGATCTATCAGTACAAAGAAAGTCACACATATGATGAGAGAACAAAATAATGGCGTTTGCAAAAGGAGTGCTCTAATTTGGAGTCCTAGCGTACTAGGGCTTGAGATTTTACCGAGGCACCAAATCAGTTAATGTGCTGCTTGCGTTTCTGGGCTTTATTAGTCAATTCACATAAAGAAATTAGCATACGTAATTAAACGTAATTCCACCTGAAACATATGAAAAAAAACATTATGCTTACTTTTGCAACCTATATCACACACACACACACACACACACACACACACACGCACACACGCACGCACACACACACACACACGCGCACGCACGCACGCACGCACGCGCACGCACGCACGCACACACACACACACACACACACACACACACACACAACTGTATATTAGAGGAAAAACAAATGTAAAGAAGTGAAATATGATAAATTCTCCCCAGAAGCTTGGAAAAACGTACATGGAAGTTTCGTAGACAAAGGAATCATCTAGGCATGAATTATTAAGAAAGAACAGAGAGAAGTAGAGATGATTTGTGGGTAGCCTACCCGGAACCTCGCACTTCTTTGAAGCTGAATGCTTTTCTCAGTACCATGCAGTATCCCTGAAAGGTTGAACAAGCGTATGGAAGCTCGATGGCTCCGCGCGGAGGGAAAACTGTACGTTTTAGCCCAGCCATTCATGTGTTTAGTCCATTTTCAACAGACGACGAAATGAATTGCAAGGTCACTGACGCCCAACAAAGACACTCATGAAAGAAAGATGTCTGGAAAATTTAGTTTCCAATACCATTCAGTATGATGTTCCCTCAAGCCATCCATAATAAAAAAAAAAAATCTCACAAAATAAAAACAAAATCAATGTTAAATCTGGATTTACTCTATAATGTGAAAAATAATAATAATAATAATAAGAAGACAACAACAACAAATAATCACCTTGTGCACACTTGCAGATGCAAACACTAGGTACAATACGGGGGATCATTCTTGATTGTGTATGATTCTGTGGTATTCTCACCACCAAGGGTTCATATACTATGGTACCCAAATCGAGCCAGTGAAGGTTAGAAAAAGTAAAACGAGATAAAAGCGTTAAAAGGAAATGAGCTGACTGAAACATCATGTAAAGGTAAAAGGCATGGATGACCTCTGTAAGCAATTGCCTGAGGATCTCTTTTAAAGTGACAAAGGAGGTCGAAAGGGGTCAAGAGTGAGGCTGGTCAGCTCTGTCATGTGAAAGCCCAAGCACTGTCAGTCACATGGCTGCTGACAAGGCGCTAAGAATTGTGCGGGACAACCTGTTTACTTGGACCTCCTCAGAATTGCTATCTCCCAATGATTGACAAATACAGGAAGATACAGACAGACAGATAGATAGATAGATAGACAGAAATAGATAGATAGATAGATAGATAGATAGATAGATAGATAGATAGATAGAAAGCCAGATTTACAAACAGATAGAAAGATAGATAGATAGACAGAAAGGCAGACATATAGATAGATAGATTGATGGATAGATCTAAACAGATATATAGATAGATAAATAAATAGGCAGACAGATGATAGATAGATAGATAGATTGACAGATAGATAGATAAGTAGACAGACAGATGGATAGATAGACAGATAGATTATTTGTAGTCTTGCAAAATGATATTCTGACCCAATCATTTTTTACGATTATTTAGTAACATAAACTGCCTACCCTGAGAAACCTCCTCTGTCTCTGTGGTTATTTTTCAAACCAGCTGTCAAAGAAATCTCTTTTTTGTTTGTTTGTTTGTTTGAAATGCTTTCACCTTTGTCAGACCTCGTTGCTCGTGTTCATTTCACAAACCACTGCTTTAGTCTTTTCTCACGACGAGTCGCTGATTCTGAAAACAATTTTGTACATGCAATATGATGCAGTCATTAGGAGTCTCTGACGAAGCTGTGTGACGTAGTCTGTGACGAAACTGTGTGACGTAGAGAGCTACCTAGCTGGAAAATCGCCTCCCAGAATTCTCTGCGGTTTCAGCTTTCTTGTCAACAAATGGAGCAGGCTTTCATGGAGAATGGGCTCTCCAGCCTGCAAACAGCATCAGCTCTCTGACAGCGCGTACCGAAAGGGAGAACAGGATGGTTTTGCTTGTTTGTGTGTTCTCGCGCGCCTGTGATTTTTTACCGAATTCTCTCTCTCTCTCTCTCTCTCTCTCTCTCTGAATAAGCTTCTTGCTCGTCTTTCGAGATTTTCAATTGCTAATAGAAATGGTAGAAACCGCCTGAGAAGTATTCACACAATCCTTGTCTAATGAGCGATGTAAAGTGAACAGATCTCCATCAAAGAAATTACCCGATGTGGTAGAAGTAGAGATGGCGATTTTCTACAAAACACAAAGCAAAACGCACGAAACAGCGGGGATACAAGCGTCAAAGGTGTAGGTCGGGAGAAGAAGAAATCCATCCCCAAGTGGCGCTCTGTAAGGTTCTTCATGTTACACCAAGAGTAGTCAGGGGACCAGCAAGCGGCAGCTATTTCGTTCTGTACAGAGTTCATCAGTCTTGTTACCTACTCCTGGTGAGGTCTGTCCGTTGACCTCTCTCTGTCTCTGTCTCTCTATTTCTGTCTCTGTCTCTCTATTTATCTCTGTCTCTCTATTTCTGTCTGTCTGTCACACACACACACACACACACACACACACACACACACACACACACACACGCGCGCGCACACACACACACACACACACACACACACACACACACACACACACACACACACACACACACACACCACACACACATACACACACCGATGCATTCGTAAATATACACGCTGAAAGTAACACTCCGCTGTAATTCACCCGCATGCATTGCAAGTTACAACCTCCCCCCCCCCCCCCCCCCCACCACCCCCCACCCCCAGGGAAAAAAGGTAAATGAAATGCAATCATAGGAATGAAAAATAATAATTATGAGTGTGCGTATGTGTGTGAGTGTGTGTGTGTGTGTGTGTGTGTGTGTGTGTGTGTGTAGGTGTGTGTGCGTGGTGTGTGTGTGTGTGTGTGTGTGTGTGTGTACGAGCGCGCGCGCCCTCGTGTGTGAATGGGGGTGGGGGGGGGAGGGGCGGATGGGGACGGGGATATGGAGAGACAGCTTCGATGGCCTAGAATACATGCAGCATATGTAATCAGCTCTCTTCTGAACATTATCCACCCCCTCTCATTGGAAGGCCATAAATAAAAGGATCTGGCACGAAAACATGAATGTTTTTTTTTTTTTTTTCAACTTGAACAACACAAAAAAAAGAAAATATGATTAATATAGCTCTAGCATCGACAGAAAGCAGAAGCGGATGAAAAAGACGCTTCCAATGGTTGTAAATTTTCACCCCCCTCCCACCACCCCACCCACATTTTCACCCCCCGCCCTCCTCACTGCTACGGCGCACCCACCCCTATCCCACCCCACCCCCCCTTCCCCTTTTTTCCCCTGCTCCCTTTGTCGGCCCGACTCCAACGAACAAACAAAAAATCTGATAGCACATGACCGTGTACAATTCAGACAGAAAAAAAAAAAAAAACACGTTAAAACAACAAAAACAAAAAAAACCGCACCACCAATTATCATTGTGGACAGTGCAGGGATTACCCCCCCCCCCCCCTCTCTCTCTCTCTCTCTCTCTTCCCCTTTGACTTCTCCCCCTTCCCCTCGCACCCTCCTCCGCCCCCCCCCCCCCCCCCCCCCCCCGGCCTTTTATCTCAACTCTCCGTCAGAAAGTTTGGTTTGTCCTGGGCGCTCCATAGATTTTCCACGTTTTTTTCATTTTTTTTTTTTCTTTCTTCCAAAAACTGTTTTTCTGTGTCTGGGTATCGATGTTTCCTTCCTCCTTTAAAACACCTCCTTCTTCTTCTTCTTCTACCTCTTCTTCTTCTTCTTCTTCTGATTTTTTTTTTTAATCTTCATTTGTGACGCGGAAAAAGAGAACTGGAGAAATGTGTTTGGACGACAAAACAACATCGACTGCATAAAGAGCGAGGGAGAACGCACCACGTACCGATAAAAAACCTCGTGGATGAATGTGTTAAATTACAATGAGAGAGAAGAAGAAGAAGAAGAAGAAGAAGAGCCAGTCGGAGGAAGAGGAGGGGGAGGAGGAGGAGGAGGAAACGGAGGAAAATACTGATCAAAGATCAGTTTTAGTAAACAGATGTTTAACCGAAAGGGCAAAAAGAGAGAGGAGAGAGGAGAGAGAGAGCGGAGAGATGGCGAAGGCTGGGACAAAACAAGAGGAGAGAGAGAGAGAGAGAGAGAGGAGAGAGAGAGAAGAGAGAGAGGAGAGATAATACTACCGTGGGCGGACATCAATATTTCTTCTCTGGATAGACATAGCTTGTTTGGTAATTGTTCGGGATATAGCGCTGAAAATAATCAATCAGCAAATGTGCCTTTGGATGGCGAAGGACATCAGCAAAATAAAGAGAAAGAAAAGACAGACTAGACAGGGGAAATGGGCTGAATACAGGGAAATGGAAACAGAAAAAAGCAAGGTTTTATGTTATACAAGGGCTTTATAAAAAGACATTTGTTTTGCTGAAACACACACACACACACACACACACAAACACACACACACACACAACAGACAGAGAGAGACAGAGAGAGCTGAGAGAGGAGAGAGAGAGATGAGAGGAGAGAGAGTTGTTTTGCTGAGAGAGGAGACACACACACCACACACACACACACACACACACACACACACACACACACACACACACACACACACACACACACACACACACACGGAGAACGAGAGAGAGAGAGAGAGAGAGAGAGAGAGAGACAGCAGACAGACAGACAGACAGCCACACAGACAGACGGACAGACAGACAGACACAGAGAGAGAGAAGGAGAGAGAGAGAAGAAAAAGAACACACACACACACACACACACACACACACACACACACACACACACACGCACACACACACACACACACACACACACACAACACACCACAGAGATGTAAAGAGCTATTCTGGAAAATTAAGGTCCATCGATAATGGGCAACATAGCGCTGACTTTCAGGACCCGTGAAGAGAGTGTATCTCCGTCTCCGTCAGACAAAACGACCCACTTCACTGAGACACAGACGATCTATGTTCTTCACGTCCATCGATCCGCTCCATAACTGGACCCTCCTTCCACCACCAGACCCTCTTCCACATCTTCCACAACGTCCACACGTTACAGTCCCAGCAAGTTGAGTGTATCTGGATACTGAGAAAATGATCTCTGGTTTAAAAAGGAAAATGAAAAATGAAATAAAATCATTTAGGGTCTCTCTACTTGCTTAGCACAGAATGCAAAGCATCACCGAAAAGAGAAACATCTTGGGGGCGTAAAAGGTATGGGCTGTATGTATGGCAGGAGATAATAAAGTGGTGGTGGTGGTGGTGGCGATGGTTTTGTTTTGTTTTGTTTTGTTTTCGTAGTATGAGCCCCATCTGCAAGAAAGTTTACACTGTATGGCGAGTGTGGGAAGTCCAACCAGCAAGCACACACACACACACACACACACACACACACACACACACACACACACACACAGAACACGGAGTGGCTACGCTCGATTCAGGATCAGAAAGAGAAATGGTTGATAGTGGGTGATTTTAATGCTCATTCTCCCTTTTGGGACAAGGAATGCACTGTTGGCAGGTCTATCAATAACCGTTTCGTCGAAAATGTTATAGATTCTGATTTATATCTACTCAATAATGGGAGTGTGTAACTAGAATTCCAGATATACTGAAACATAAGCCGTCTGCCATCGATTTGTCACTTATATCACCAGCTATTGCATGCAACTGTGAATGGGATACTGTCAAGGATACATTGGGTAGTGACCATCTTCCCGTTGTTATCAGTTTAAATGACAAACCAGTAAGTCAGGATTCAGTAAAAGATAAAATTCCCAAATATAATTACAGAAATGCGGATTGGGACAAATTTGAAAGATTGTTGTCAAAGCATAACATTGAAGAACTTCAGTCGGATAATATAGATAGTATTTATGCAAAATTCACTGAGATAATTTTGTACGCTGCTGATTCTTCAATACCGAAGTGCAATCAAATGAAAGAGAATAAATATTCAGGAAATGTTTGGTGGAACGATGCTTGCGCAGAGGCTAAACAATTGAAGAAAGAAGCCTTTAATGAATATCTCAAAGACAAAAAAAGAAGAAGAAAAACACAAAAATATGAAGAAGGCAAAAAAAATACATAGCAATAGAGTAAACGAACAGGCCAAACGGCAGTATTGGTCAAATTTTTGTAAAAAACGAAGTTTGATCATGCAGATCTTCAGAAGGTTTGGAAAAAAGTGAAGGATATGAAAAATGGAGTATGCCTTCCAGAATATCCAGTACATATAAAAAATGAAGAATTCCTTCTAACTCACAAAAGGCCGAAGCTTTTCTCAGAAATGTTTGCAATGACGAGTTGCAAAGAGGGCTTGTCAGAAAAGGATAGAGTTTTTCGAGAGAAGAAAGAATCTTCCAGTGAAATATACAATGATCCAATAGAAGATAACAGCCATTTTATCAATGCCCCAATCACCTTAAAAGAAATGAAAGATGTCATTTTTTCCAATGGAAATAAAAGAACTTCAGTAGGCCCAGATGGAATATCAAATGAATTAATCAAACATTTACCTGCTAATTTTGTTAACTTTCTTCACCAATTCATACAAAGATGTTGGTCGTCTGGAAATATTCCATTAATATGGAAACAATCTATTATTGTTCCCATACACAAGCTTGGTAAACCAAAATCAGACATAAACAGTTATCGGCCTATTGCTCTGACGTCACATACTGGGAAAACTGATGGAAAAAATAATTTTTAAATCGTCTCCTATACTACTGCGAAAAGAACAATATCATACCAATACATCAAGCAGGTTTTCGTAAGGGCAGATCAACCATCGATCACCTTACCAAACTAACAAACCCAAATTAAACATCAGTTTGCCAGAAGGAAAAATGTACTGGCTACTTTCTTTGATATCAAAAAAGCATACGATCAAGTATGGCATTCTAGACTACTTTATAAATTAAAATCCATTGGCTTATCAGGTTGCATGTATAATTATTTCAGACTTTTCTAGCAGATAGATCAATTCAGACCAAAATAGGACACACTTACTCAAATTAAAACCACTTTCATATGGGAATTCCACAAGGATCAGTAGTAGCACCAATACTTTTCAATATTTTAACGCATGACCTACCATCATCTGTGTCTAATCATGTTGAATTGGTTCAATATGCTGATGATATCTGCATATGGATGAAAGTGACTATGAAAAAACGCACTCCAACGAGATCGCTAAATTACACTAAAAAATTGTATCAAAGAGAACTTGATAATATAAATGGTTTTATGATTCAAAATGGTTTAACTTTGTCTCCAGAGAAATCACATATGATGCTTTCGACTCTGGTTACGATCGAAGAGAGTTGCCTTCTTTCAATCTAGAAGGGTCAGTTATCAATTATGCACAGTCTGTTAAATTTTTAGGAGTAATCCTTACATCAAAATTGTCATGGAAAGAGCATTTAGAATACGTAATGATGAAAGCTAAAAAGAGTCTGAACTTCCTAAAAATTGTCAGCAAACAACAACAGTGGGGACAAGACATTTCCACTCTTATACATCTAGTAACAGCACTTATTCGTTCAAAGTTAACATATGCCCAAGAGGTATTCTTCTCTCTGCCCCAAAATACCTTTTAAAAAAAAATGCAAAGTATAGACAGTAAAGCCTATAAACTTGCCATTGGAGTTCCAGTATATACATCTTCATTAAAAAACATATGCTGAAATTGGTATATTACCTTTTGAAGAAAATATGAAACTTGCATCATCTAAATATGTCCTAAGGAGTACATCAGTTCCAAATTCAAATTATGATGAAGTGTGCGTAAAAATCAGACACGGATTTTCCCAAAAGAGCAAAGTCGGTTGCCTCTTTAGAAACAATAGGCACTTTCACTTATGACATTTTTCAAGAGTCAGGAATCAATAAGAAAGATATATCATCTCGTGTACTGTTCACTGCAGTCCCTAAATGGGAACTACTATCAGCCTTTTCGATACTAATTATACAAATATAAAGAAAAAATGATGGTCCCACTTTATCTGCTTCTGTAAAAGCTCATATTTTTGAGCACTACCCGGACCATTTAAAAATTTACACTGATGGCTCTAAGCTAGATAATGACATGGTTGGAGCCGCATTTGTAATCCCAGCTTTAAAAAGCAGAAAAAGGCTTACCATCTTGGAAAACATTTTTTCAATATTTACAGCAGAACTTATTGCTATTTTGATGGGTTTGAATTTTCTGCTTGATCTTCCTTTTAGTCTAGTTCAGGTATTATTTTTAGTTGATTCTAAATCTGTTTTAGACGCGCTACAGTCTTATAATCTAAAAGTAAGAGGTGATATTATTGCAGACATTAGTCATTCAATACATTTTTTGGCACAGCGCGGAACTAGTATTTCATTCTCTTGGGTTCCCATCACATTGTAATATTTTTGGTAATGAATGGGCGGACAGAACAGCTAAAAAGGGTGCAATGAACATTAAAAATTCTGTGCATGTTAAAATTCCTTTATCTTTATCTGAAGTTATCCCTTAATAACGAAAACTTGTTGGAATCATGTGAAGGAACTATTAGGAGGTTCCTTTGTAAATTTCACTGAAAAGAGGAATATTTTCAAAGTCAAACATATACATTCCTGCAATGGTGAGCTCATGTGTGAAAACCGAACACTGTCATCCCTGGTCTACAGATTCAGACTGAACGCTCTCAGATGCAAATTCAACAGTCATGTTAAGTGCGTCTGCGGTGAGGAAATAACACCTGTCCATGTTATTCTGCACTGTCAGCATTTGAAATCATTTTTACCCACTTCGATTTGTGATTCAACGGTTTCAGATTCATCTTTCAAGAATATTTTATTGAACGATTTGCTTATGCTAGATGTTGTTAAAGGCTTAAAACGGAGCCCAGTTGGCTCATTGATTTAATGTTTAGAAATGTTTTGAGTATGTTATTGTTGTTAAGATTTCATTTTTGAAGGGAAATGGTAGGGAGGTTCAGATATAGGAAGACGGGAGTTTTTTGTTGATTGTTGTTTTTTTTAAACGATATAACAATAAATAAAAACAATTCGAACAAAAGGCGTCTACCAGCAAGGTAATGACAAACAAGTTCTACCTTCTGCTGCTAGAAAACCCTTGACCTAAACTTAATCTAGTCTTAAACCTGACCTACCTTAACCGTATCTCTAACAGTTAACTCTTCAGAAAACCTTGAAAAAAAAACAGGAGGGGTGATGGGCCGGGGAGGAGGTGGGGGGGTGGTGGAAGAAATTTTAAGGAGGCTTTCTGATCGGTTGTTTTTATACTATTTGCAAGAGTAACCTCTCTTGATGAAGACGTATGGTTTTTGAAAAAACTCGTACGTCTTCCCTGGTGTAATACCCGAAGCCTTCGCAATGTGTAAACAAGTCCCCCAGTATCTTGACTAGCCCTACCAATTAACACAATGTATACATGCAATCACTTCTCGTGAATATCAACATCTGCGACAGTAACAACAACAACAGCAGTTTCGACGACGACGACAACAACAACAGATAGGAAATCACTCATGGTGTATCCAACGCTCTGCAGAGATGAGGACTGCGCTTCAAGTGTTTCATCGTGGGCCAGCCCTGCCACTGTAATAGTAATAAGCGTGTGATCCAAATGTGTTTGCAGGTTGCCTCATGAGGACATTGGACTAAAAGTTGCCTCCTACCTCACGATAAAGAAGAAGAAGAAGAAGAAAATAAACGGGGCTGCCTTCTACCCCATCCTCCATCCCAACAATACCCTCACCAACCCTGCATTCTCTCCCCCTCCCCCACCTCCTTCTTCTCTCTCTGTGCCTTTTCCTCCCCTTTTCCTGCTAAGATATATTTTTAAACCACGTCAACTGAATACCTTTCCGCGATAAAGTGATAGAAGCATGCGAGAGACCTCTCGTGGAGGAGCAGATCGGAAATGTTTATTGAAAATTAAAAAAAAAATGGCTGCTGCTGATGGTGGTGGTGGTTTTAGCATTGATTGAGGTGGGGGTGGGTGTGATAATGAGGGAGGGATAGGGATGGAGGTGTAGACGGGGGTCTTATGTGCGTGTGTATGGCATTTACGCTATGTTTGAATGCAAATGCAGTCTTTGAAGCATGTTCCAAGACCATACCGGTTTTTATTGTTATTATTATTAATATTATTTAATTTAAGGGAAAAGAAGAGTTCTGGATTTTACAAAGAACATGACTATAGTGCTTATGATACTGGTTCAAACCGAACGATGCGGATACAAACAGAGGTACATTTCACCAGGTGCTCAAAGTGGAAGCAAAAGCCCGGCCGAGTGCGTGACGTCATGTAAAGGACGTAACGCTTCTCGGTGTCTTAGTCCGGGACGCATCTCATCAGCGATTCTAAGCCCCCCCCCCCCCCCCCCCCCCCACCTCACCTGATATATACCTGTACAGCGCTAATTATCGATTATCCACAGTTTGTAGTGCTTTCTGAGGAGGACTGCGCTTTGGTGACATTTCACGGCAAATAGCTGTAGCAGCATGGTTGTCTGGCACTCACCTGGCAGCGGCAGCACGTCTTTTTTTTTTTTTTTTTTTTTTTTTTTCTTTTTTTTAATCGGCTTTTCATTATCACTCACATCACTATGCGAAATCAGATCAATCCGTCGTCTCTCTCAGTTTTTTACTTGTTTACTTACAAAGTAGCTCGTTCAGCACTTTTATGCTATCTCTCTCTCTTTCTTTTTCTTTCTTTTGTTGTTGTTGTTGTTGTTGTTGTTTGTTTGTTTGTTTTGTTTTTGTTATGTTTTTACTGCGTTCATTGTTTAATGCAAAACAAAGTGAATCTGGAGAACGTTCCCCAGCACACGCGCTGGAAAGTACTGACCGTGTTAGTGGATCGTGTTGTCATCATCCATGGCACATGTCTGACGAAACTGAGTTGATTCCTCGTGAATATCGTTCTAAACACTAGTATCACACATCAAACAAAGATGTTCGGTGATAAATTCAACATGACTGGTTTCTCTCTTCTTTTTTCTTGTTTTTCGCTTCGTTTACCAATATGTTTGATATCCTGTCATATTCTCATAAACACAGATGTCAAAATGCAGTATAACGTAATGGCTCTTATCTTGCTTCCCGTGAATAAGGTAAGGGAATATACCGCTCAAAATTAGATTAGAATCTCTTTGGCAGCTTAAGAAGAGGAGGCGTGAATGTAATCCGATAACATAAGTCTGCTAAGACAGACGGGGGGGGGGGGGGGGGGGGGGGGGGGGGGGGGGGGGGCAGGGGGGGGGGGGGAGGGGGGGGGGGGGAGGTTTGTTACTGTACACATTTCTGTCACAACGTGATACACTTCTAGAAATGAATCGAAGTAGACTTATCATGTTTCAGGAATTGAATGGAAGAAGTTTAATTCTGATGTGTGTTGTTATCTCTTACGATAGACGATATTCGGAAATCTTCAGGGGAGGTAATTTGTTTTAGAAATCGCGGTCAGCGCGAGCGACCCAGGTTTTCATGTGAAAGTTGCTGCTGGTGGACACGCCTAAAGCAATGTCACCCCATCAGTTAGTCAAAACAGCTCAATCAGAGAGAGAGAAAGAAAAAAGATGCTGAAACATGAGTGTGATACAGTGCGCCTGTCGATATTCTGATTGCTACCCGGCCATGCGCATCAAATCACATATTTGACTCTCTGGATCAATTTGCTCGACCCGTAAACTAAGAGAAGGTCACTCTGTTTGCAATGGAAAGACAGGTATTATTTTTCCCCCCTGATCTTTTCTTCACACGGAACAGGTCTATTGGCAGTGACATACTGTCATTTTTTTTTTCACAGATCAGCAGTTGTAATAGTTAACTGCACAAGCTTTTGTTTTCAAACATAAAAACGTCATGACCATGTTTCTGCAATATGATTTAATTCGTGACATCTATGCAATAAATGAACCAATCACAATCTGAATTATGTCCCTTGTTTCAAATCCTAACGATCTTTACTTTTTTTCTTTTTTTTTTTTTCTATTTTCTTTTATTTGCCTGTTGCTGGAGTATGCAAAACAAAAAAAGGGAGAAAACAAGAAAGATATATAGGGCCTAACCCCCACAAAAAGTGAGAAGGGCGTCTATTAAAACTGTGTTATGGTGGCTTGATTTGAAAACATTCAAACTGGGAATCGGTGGGACTAAGTCATATTATGTGTCGTTTCTGCCATTGATAAAATAGGTCACTGGTTACCAGGACGGTCAAATTTGGCTGAAGAGGCCAACTGCACAGAACCATGATGAATCGGTCAACTTCTCCTAATGTCCGACAATTGGAGTTTAAAACTGCAAAACAAAAGTGAGGAGAGAAATATAAGCATTATAAATAAAGAATTGATCGCCGAGTTAGGAGAGTAGGCCTGAAAGAAGGCAGATTCACGCAACAATGAAGACATTGGGGGAACCTACACCCAAAAAAAAAAACAAAAAACCCGAAAAAGATCTTTTAAGAAGATACTGAGAAAACCTAGACAAAGTTTACACCAGAGAGCTTTTAAGACTGTAAAAAGACTTAACCGAACAAAGGTTAAGCCAGCATCATTCAGGACAAATAAGGCAAGTCTCTCGCAGAGTAAGCGATATCATAGAAAGGCGGAGTGAGTATCACTCAGGGCGAAAGTCAGCCAAGTGTGCTAACACCATAGTGACATACAAATCAGGAGGACTTTTTCCCATACTCAGCGAAGTGGTCGTTGCAGCCGCAGTGCATCGACATCTTCCCTCTTTGGAAACAAGGTGGGAAGCCGTAAGTGACATCGTAACTGCCATCCGCAACACATCTGACACACTGCCGACAGACTACGTCATGGACTCTCGGTATCTAATCGCCACTCTCTCCAAGAAAGACAATCCCCAACACCGCCAGAGCTAGCACCCGATCACATTGATCAGCCCTGCCATCAAAGTAAGGCTCAAATCGCCCTGAATACATCACAAACAGCAGGATGAATTCTGCGAAGGCAGAAGTTTGGTTGAACTGATCTAAAACCTGTACAACCTTCTCAAGAAGTAACTCCAACACGTGAGGGAATTCTGCCCTGACTGTATTTACACTTCAAGAAGATATTAGTTAGTCTGGCAGAGGGAGCTATTGGCCACAATAAACAAATCAGGAAAACGTTGATTAACGCCATCTAGCGACTCTGCTCCGAAGCGACCAGTGCAGCGCTTGTAGAAGGTGCTGTCTGAATGTTTCCATACTTCAGCTGGAATTTCGTCAGGGCTTGCCTTCTTTCTCCCACACTGTTCACCACATTCCTTTCAAACTATCATGATTGTCGCTCTTGAAGATCATGTCATCACAGTCAGCATTGTAAGAAAACCCATCACAAACCTTCATTTTACAGATAACGTTGAGGACCGACCTGGCAAGATCATGTCATCACAGTCAGCAAATGTAAGAAAAAACCATCACAAACCTTCATTTACAGATAACGTTGATGACCGACCTGGCAAGATCATGTCATCACAGTCAGCAATGTAAGAAAACCCATCACAAACCTTCATTTTACAGATAACGTTGATGACCGACCTGCAAGATCATGTCATCACAGTCAGCAATGTAAGAAAAACCCATCACAAACCTTCATTTTACAGATAACGTTGAGGACCGACCTGGCAAGATCATGTCATCACAGTCAGCAATGTAAGAAAACCCATCACAAACCTTCATTTTACAGATAACGTTGAGGACCGACCTGGCAAGATCATGTCATCACAGTCAGCAATGTAAGAAAACCCATCACAAACCTTCATTCTACAGATAACGTTGATGACCGACCTGGCAAGATCATGTCATCACAGTCAGCATTGTAAGAAAACCCATCACAAACCTTCATTCTACAGATAACGTTGATGACCGACCTGGCAAGATCATGTCATCACAGTCAGCATTGTAAGAAAACCCATCACAAACCTTCATTCTACAGATAACGTTGAGGACCGACCTGGCAAGATCATGTCATCACAGTCAGCAATGTAAGAAAACCCATCACAAACCTTCATTCTACAGATAACGTTGAGGACCGACCTGGCAAGATCATGTCATCACAGTCAGCATTGTAAGAAAACCCATCACAAACCTTCATTTTACAGATAACGTTGAGGACCGACCTGGCAAGATCATGTCATCACAGTCAGCAATGTAAGAAAACCCATCACAAACCTTCATTTTACAGATAACGTTGATGACCGACCTGGCAAGATCATGTCATCACAGTCAGTAAGAAAACCCATCACAAACCTTCATTTTACAGATAACAATCACAGTCAGCATTGTAAGAAAACCCATCACAAACCTTCATTTTACAGATAACGTTGAGGACCGACCTGGCAAGATCATGTCATCACAGTCAGCATTGTAAGAAAACCCATCACAAACCTTCATTTTACAGATAACGTTGATGACCGACCTGGCAAGATCATGTCATCACAGTCAGCATTGTAAGAAAACCCATCACAAACCTTCATTTTACAGATAACGTTGATGACCGACCTGGCAAGATCATGTCATCACAGTCAGCATTGTAAGAAAACCATCACAAAACCTTCATTTTACAGATAACGTTGATGACCGACCTGGGCAAGATCATGTCATCACAGTCAGCATTGTAAGAAAACCCATCACAAACCTTCATTTTACAGATAACGTTGATGACCGACCTGGCAAGATCATGTCATCACAGTCAGCATTGTAAGAAAAACCATCACAAACCTTCATTTTACAGATAACGTTGAGGACCGACCTGGCAAGATCATGTCATCACAGTCAGCATTGTAAGAAAACCCATCACAAACCTTCATTTTACAGATAACGTTGAGGACCGACCTGGCAAGATCATGTCATCACAGTCAGCAATTGTAAGAAAACCCATCACAAACCTTCATTTTACAGATAACGTTGATGACCGACCTGGCAAGATCATGTCATCACAGTCAGCATTGTAAGAAAACCCATCACAAACCTTCATTTTACAGATAACGTTGAGGACCGACCTGGCAAGATCATGTCATCACAGTCAGCATTGTAAGAAAAACCCATCACAAACCTTCATTTTACAGATAACGTTGAGGACCGACCTGGCAAGATCATGTCATCACAGTCAGCATTGTAAGAAAAACCCATCACAAACCTTCATTTTACAGATAACGTTGATGACCGACCTGGCAAGATCATGTCATCACAGTCAGCATTGTAGAAAACAAACATCACAAACCTTCATTTTACAGATAACGTTGATGACCGACCTGGCAAGATCATGTCATCACAGTCAGCATTGTAAGAAAACCCATCACAAACCTTCATTTTACAGATAACGTTGAGGACCGACCTGGCAAGATCATGTCATCACAGTCAGCATTGTAAGAAAACCCATCACAAACCTTCATTTTACAGATAACGTTGATGACCGACCTGGCAAGATCATGTCATCACAGTCAGCATTGTAAGAAAACCCATCACAAACCTTCATTTTACAGATAACGTTGATGACCGACCTGGCAAGATCATGTCATCACAGTCAGCATTGTAAGAAAACCCATCACAAACCTTCATTTACAGATAACGTTGAGGACCGACCTGGCAAGATCATGTCATCACAGTCAGCATTGTAAGAAAAACCCATCACAAACCTTCATTTTACAGATAACGTTGAGGACCGACCTGGCAAGATCATGTCATCACAGTCAGCATTGTAAGAAAACCCATCACAAACCTTCATTCTACAGATAACGTTGAGGACCGACCTGGCAAGATCATGTCATCACAGTCAGCATTGTAAGAAAACCCATCACAAACCTTCATTTTACAGATAACGTTGATGACCGACCTGGCAAGATCATGTCATCACAGTCAGCATTGTAAGAGAAAACCATCACAAACCTTCATTTTACAGATAACGTTGAGGACCGACCTGGCAAGATCATGTCATCACAGTCAGCATTGTAAGAAAACCCATCACAAACCTTCATTTTACAGATAACGTTGATGACCGACCTGGCAAGATCATGTCATCACAGTCAGCATTGTAAGAAAAACCCATCACAAACCTTCATTTTACAGATAACGTTGATGACCGACCTGGCAAGATCATGTCATCACATTCAGCATTGTAAGAAAACCCATCACAAACCTTCATTTTACAGATAACGTTGATGACCGACCTGGCAAGATCATGTCATCACAGTCAGCATTGTAAGAAAAACCCATCACAAACCTTCATTTTACAGATAACGTTGATGACCGACCTGGCAAGATCATGTCATCACAGTCAGCATTGTAAGAAAACCCATCACAAACCTTCATTTTACAGATAACGTTGATGACCGACCTGGCAAGATCATGTCATCACAGTCAGCATTGTAAGAAAACCCATCACAAACCTTCATTTTACAGATAACGTTGATGATCACCGACCTGGCAAGATCATGTCATCACAGTCAGCATTGTAAGAAAACCCATCACAAACCTTCATTCTACAGATAACGTTGATGACCGACCTGGCAAGATCATGTCATCACAGTCAGCATTGTAAGAAAAAACCCATCACAAACCTTCATTCTACAGATAACGTTGATGACCGACCTGGCAAGATCATGTCATCACAGTTCAGCATTGTAAGAAAACCCATCACAAACCTTCATTCTACAGATAACGTTGAGGACCGACCTGGATCATGTCATCACATCATGTCATCACAGTCAGCATTGTAAGAAAACCCATCACAAACCTTCATTTTTACAGATAACGTTGAGGACCGACCTGGCAAGATCATGTCATCACAGTCAGCATTGTAAGAAAAACCATCACAAACCTTCATTTTACAGATAACGTTGAGGACCGACCTGGCAAGATCATGTCATCACAGTCAGCATTGTAAGAAAACCCATCACAAACCTTCATTTTACAGATAACGTTGAGGACCGACCTGGCAAGATCATGTCATCACAGTCAGCATTGTAAGAAAACCCATCACAAACCTTCATTTTACAGATAACGTTGAGGACCGACCTGGCAAGATCATGTCATCACATCAGCATTGTAAGAAAAACCCATCACAAACCTTCATTTTACAGATAACGTTGATGACCGACCTGGCAAGATCATGTCATCACAGTCAGCATTGTAAGAAAACCCCATCACAAACCTTCATTTTACAGATAACGTTGAGGACCGACCTGGCAAGATCATGTCATCACAGTCAGCATTGTAAGAAAACCCATCACAAACCTTCATTTTACAGATAACGTTGAGGACCGACCTGGCAAGATCATGTCATCACAGTCAGCATGCATAAGAAGAAAACCCATCACAAAAACCTTCATTTTACAGATAACGTTGAGGACCGACCTGGCAAGATCATGTCATCACAGTCAGCATTGTAAGGAAAACCCATCACAAACCTTCATTTTACAGATAACGTTGAGGACCGACCTGGCAAGATCATGTCATCACAGTCAGCATTGTAAGAAAACCCATCACAAACCTTCATTTTACAGATAACGTTGATGACCGACCTGGCAAGATCATGTCATCACAGTCAGCATTGTAAGAAAAACCCATCACAAACCTTCATTTTACAGATAACGTTGAGGACCGACCCTGGCAAGATCATGTCATCACATTCAGCATTGTAAGGAAAACCCATCACAAACCTTCTACAGATAACGTTGAGGACCGACCTGGCAAGCAGTGCACAAGGACCCGCCAAAAACCTGATAGAAGGCTCGGATGAACCAACAACAAGACACAAAGATAGCGAATCAGCGCCGGGAAGGCCACGTAGGTGGCCAGCCACAAAACCACAAAACCATTTACACTGATATTGCAATGCATGGATAGAGGCTAAGAGAACTGTTCGGCAGCTGGTATCCATCACTGCAGTGAGGGATATAC
This sequence comes from Conus betulinus, assembly GCA_016801955.1. NCBI lineage: Eukaryota > Metazoa > Mollusca > Gastropoda > Neogastropoda > Conidae > Conus > Conus betulinus. The sequence continues at coordinate 156,886 of JADBJO010003600.1, read as the reverse complement.
ACCAGAAATATCCTTACAGCGGATCTGGAAAGAAGAACACAAGCCATCAATATGAAGCGTAACGCAAGATACTAAACATCACGTATACTTCTCAATTCACCAGTGAAACAAGTGCGTCACACCATCTAGCAAAAACATCGGACCAATGAATAGCTACTGGCATCAGTTGGAAAGGGAAACTACTTTGGTATGGCATGTAACGAGCTCCAGTGGCCTCGTTTGTAACAACCGTAATGGTAATGTTGATGAGGAGTGGGAGGAGAGGGGAGGGGGGTGGGGGGGGGCACGGGGGAAGGAGGTGGAGGGGGGGAGAGACAAGAGAAGACAGAAAACCGATGGACTGACAACGCTGCAGAATAGACAGGAAAACATCTAAAGAGACCTGACCATAGAACACACACACACACACACACACACACACCACACACACACAACCACACACACACACACACACACACACACACACAGAGAGAGAGAGAGAGAGAGAGAGAGAGAGAGAGAGAGAGAGAGAGAGAGAGAGAGAGAGAGAAAACCGGTAATTTCCTCTTCGCCGTGGCGCTCTAGCCACCCCCTCGGTGTTAAGGGAGAAAAAAAGTTAGCAGCAGCAGCAGCAGCAGCAGCAGTTGTAGCAACAGCAGCAGTAGTAGTGGTGGTGGTGGTGATGGTGGTGATGGTGGTGGTAGTAGTCGAATATAACTATAGACCGACAGCAATTTCTACTGTGCAAGTGAACAAAGCTGACTCCAAGTTCTCACCTTTCAGTGATTTGGTATCGTAATAACAGCGGTACGTCCCGACCTCTCTTGCTTAGCAGTGCCGACTCAAATGGCCTATGACTTATCTCGCAGTGTTCAGATCTTAACACTGTAGCGAAAAGAAAAAAAGCATATGGGGGCCCCACCACACTTTCTAAGAAAGTGTCAACTTGGAGAGAGCGTAGGGCGGCCATTCCCTCGCCCAGCTTTCATGGAAGGTGTGAGAAAGTCGTGACTGGCTCCCCAACGCCTTCCCGCATTGCACGAGAAAGCATGAGAAGTCCTTCACTCTGCGCGCACGCGCGCGCGCTTGTGTATGTGTGTGTGTGTGTGTGTGGAGGGTGGGGGGAGGGGGGAGTGGTGAGGCCGATCTGGGCCCGGAAGGAACGCCCACATGTGGGACACATGTGGGTGGGTGCCACAGTGGAGGTGGAGGTAGCTCTGGCCTTGCGCGCGGCTCGCTTTCTCTTTCTGCCTAACTCTTTGTCTGTCGATCTTCCATCTGAGACTGAGATTGAAGTCATGGTCATCTTCGAAATCGAAGGAGGAACATTATATTATTATTATTATTATTATTATTATTATTATTTATTATTATTATTATTGTGTGTGTGCGTGCGTGTGTGCGTGCGTGCGTGCGTGTGTGTGTGTGTGTGTGTGTGTGTGTGTGTGTGTGTGTGTGTGTGTGTGTGTGTGTGTGTTTGAGGTCGTTTAACATGTGCGATGTCCAGTGATTTGTGTGTTGTCGGGTGATACATCTTCTGTGATATTCGCATTGTCTTGTACTTTATCTAGTGTGTGATACATCTGAAGTGCGCTACATCTGATGTGGCGTCATACATGTAATGAGAATCACGTGTGAGGTGGTGGTGTGTATGATGCTGTTTATGTGTAATGTCGTGTGAAATCTGTGACGTGTGTTTTATGTGTGATTTCACGTGCGACATGTGCGATGCGATGTGATGTGATTGATGTGGTGTGGTATATGTGCAAGATGTGTAAGGTCATCAGGTTGGGAAGGCGACATGTCTTGCAATATGTATGATGCGTGTTATAGGATTTCCTGCGTTTTGTATGACCTAGCGTGACACCTATTGTGCTGCCTTTTATGTCTACTGCTATGTGATATGT
>JADBJO010003600.1:142500-150000 GCA_016801955.1 Conus betulinus | reverse complement strand
GACAGACCGACAGACAGTCAGACAGACAGAGAAGAGCACCCCATGTTCTTTGCAGTCTGAGAAACAGTGCGGCGATATGGGAGAGGTTGGGGGAGGCAGGATGAATGTGAAGAGGGAAAAGGAGGGTAGCGGGGTGGAGAACGAGGCATGTACACATGTTGATTTTTTTTTTTTTTTTTCACATTATCGCCGTAAATTTGTTACGATCAGCCGAATCAAACTTTCCATGTATGCAAACGACATACAGGGCCGGTACAGCAGTCTTGTTTGTTTGCGTGTTTCTGTGTTCAATCGTTTTTTTTATGTTTTAGCAACGGGGAACGGCCCAAGAAAACGGGTTAATTTAACTTAAAACCCATTTTACCCTCGCATTTGTCTTATATTTATATTTTGGACATTACCTCACCTGTGTCCTCATCATAATTTGCTTTCCGTAACGTTGTTTGTTTGTTTGTTTTGTAAACCAAGAGGCTCTTTTGACTATAATGTATTGTCTAAACAGACACAGAATCCCTTCGCCACCCGCCTCCCCCCCCCCCCCACCCCCCAAAAAAAAAATTTGCTAAACTGATTTTTTTCTTATTTTCTCGCTCTTCTGGTTGGCAAAATTCTGTCTAAGATGCGAAGTCGCGGTATGTGACTCTAGTTTCCATTCGTTGCATACTTTTGCAACTTCTTATATCAGAAAAAAACATGTTGAAACATATTAGTGTTATCATCCTTAACTAATATTCAACTTGCCGTGTTGATATCAAGTATAAGAATTGGTTAACAGAAAAAAGGTAGCATGACGTCAGTTCAAGACAAATGGAGTGCAAACATTTTTTTTTAAATTATACGGCATAATTGCTTTTTCAAGAAACCCTCTTCAAATCAAAACTTAAAAAAAAAACGAAACAGACTCAGGAATTATGATTAATGAAACTTTAAAGAAGACTGTTTCATGCCTAAGGACGTGAAAGAGAGTTTTTCTTCTCTTACAGTGAATGTTCACTTATCTCGATTGTTATATTTTATGAAGAGCAGGGTGGATTTGCTCGCTGCGTTCGCGCCTCAGAGGTGGTGAAATATTCTGGTCACAAGGTGACCGTTTTTTTCTGGGTAAGGAGCTGTTTAACCACCAGAAACATGATCAAATAAAAACTGCTTCTAAAGACCGCCCTCAGTAATACAGACAAGGAGGCACCGCCCTCAGTAATACAGTAATACAGACCAGGAGGCACCCAGTTCATCTCAGTGTTTGCCGTCTTCCTCGGGCGAGATCTGATAACGCTAAGCCACACCCGTGATCATTTATGAAATCCTCCAAATAAATAACATTCGTATTCTATTATCATCGCACTGACAATGCGATGAACGTGAATGTGTTGCTTTCAAAAAGGTTTCCCTTTTCAATTGACCGATACTCCGGTGAATACCATGGCACCTTTGGAGGTCAGACGAGAACTGTGAAATTGGGGTAAGATGTTCCTAAAGGAATCATATATAAACCAGGCATACTATATAAAACACATTCTATGAACCTCTCTCTCTCTCTCTCTCTCTCTCTCTCTCTCTCTCTCTCTCTCTCTCTGTATTACACACACACACACACACCACACACACACACACACACACACACACACACACACACACACACACACACACACACACACCCACATATATATATATATATATATATATATATATATATATATACATACATAGCCTGATGAATTTCAAAATGCAGGAAATCAATTTAGACAATCGACAAAAAAATATACCATTCTCCAACCCGCAATTCTACTTAAAAAGATTAATAGAACAAACTGAAAAATTCGTACGAAATATGAGATGGAAAGCGTTTTTCTTCCTGAACCCGAATGCAAAAAGAGAGGACAAAAACACATATGGCTTCAAATCATGGCGATCTCCACCGCCATAGATGAAATGAAAATCTTTTGAGGATAAAATGAAAAGAATGATAGCCAACATAGAATTAAAAAAATCAACAACGATTTCCAAACATCATTAAAAATGAAATAAAACACAAATACAAAATGACAAAAAAATATTCGTGAAGGCTGACAAAACCAGTAATTACTACAAAATGGAACCAAACGAGTACTCACAACTTCTTGATAAAAACATTCAGAAAAACTACAAAAAAGCTGATAAAACCATACACACAACATCCGAAAAAAAAAAAAGAACTCGTACACCACATGGATCTAGGTGACAGGGTGGAAACAACAGCAATAAAAGAAGCCTTCATAACCCTTAAAGACCATAAACCCAATTTCCACAACAACCCAACATGTCGACTAATAAACCCATCTAAATCTGAACTGGGCAAAATAAGTAAGAAAATCTTAGAAAAAGCCATAAAAAACATAAAATCAAACACTGAATACAACCTCTGGAAAACACATATGAAGTTATCCAATGGTTCAAAAATCTTAACAAACAGAAGAACACAGTATTCATCACATTCGACATAGTGGACTTCTACCCATCCATAGACGAAGAGCTACTCACTAAAGCTCTGAAATTTGCTAATAAACACACAGACATAACAGGGTCAGAAATGGAACATTCTTCACACCAAGAAAACTTTAACTTTACAGCAGAAATGATACATGGATCAAGAAAACGAATAAAAACTCAACATTTGATGTGACCATGGGATCGTATGACGGTGCCGAAACATGTGAACTAGTCGGACTGTTTATGCTATCCAACATCCAAAAGCAACTCGGAAAGCAAGTCGGACTGTACAGAGACGACGGCCTCGCCGCGCTAAACAACAATCCAAGAACCTGAAAACAAGAAAAAAAGAACTATGCAAAATTTTCCCAAAACTATAATTAAAAATCACCATCGAAGCAAACAAAAAGGTAGTGAACTACTTAGACATAACACTTGACCTCAACAACCACATATATAAACCATACAAGAAACCTAATGACACACCCATTTATGTAAACATCAATAGCAACCACCCACCATCTATACTAAAAACCATACCCAATGCATAAACAAGAGATTATCTAATCTGTCACATAATGAAAGAGTATTCAACAACGCAGCAGCAGAATACCAAGAGGCATTGCAAAAAAGTGGTTACAGCTACAAACTACAATACAACCCAGATAACAACATGAACAAAAAACAAAAAAAGCAGGAAAAGGAAAATCACATGGTACAACCCTCCATATGATGGACGAACAAAAACAAACGTAGGAAAGAATTTTTTCAAAATTTTGACAGCATCCTTCCCAAAAGAACACAAATTGTCCAAAATATTCAACAAGAACACCATCAAACTATCATATTCATGCATGCCTAACCTTAAAAATATAATTGATTCATCCAACAAAATGAAAAGCAACACAGCAAAGAAGGGTGAAGAAAGGAAATCCTGCAATTGTGCTAAAAAAAAAGAACAGTGTCCCTTAAGCAACAAATGCCTCTATAACAACATTGTATACCAAGCCACTGTGACATCAGAAAATGAAAAAGAACATACATAGGGATCACTGAAAATCACTTCAAAACCAGATACGCAAACCATAAACAGTCATTCACAAAGAAAAATACAAAAACCCAACAGAACTGAGCAAATATATTTGGAGACTTAAAGACAAAAAAATAAACTATAACATATCCTGGAAAATCATAAAAAGGGCATCACCATACAATAACATTTCAAAAAGATGCAACCTATGTTCACAGAAAAATGGTTAATACTATGCAAACCATACTTAGCAACCCTAAATACTAAAGTAGAAATAGTAAACAACTGCAGGCACAAATGGAAATCGTTGTCAGCAAACGCACCCTGAACTGTAAACAACCCCCAAAAAACCGAAAAACACGTGCAGCCAATCAAAAAAAAAGGGGGGGGGGGGGGGAGGGAGACACACCACAGTCTATAATTCTGTGGTGTTCTCACCACCAAGGGTTCAAAAAAGAATCGAACAGCACCCAAAGCATCCAGCAAATATATATATATATATGTGCGTGTGTGTGTGTGTGTGTGTGTGTGTTTTTTGGGGGGAAAGAGAGAGAGAGAGAGAGAGAGAGAGGAGAGAGAGAGAGAGAGAGGAGACAGACAGACAGAGGACAGACAGACAGACAGACAGGCAGGCAGACAGGTTGACTCACAGACGGACAGACACAGAGACAGAGAGATGGGAAAAGAGGGAAGAATGAGACTGCCCTCCAATCTGAAGTACAGCCAAGGTAAATGTAGGCACTGGCAGACAGGCATGTGGAGAGCCCGAGGAGTTATGGCCCTTGCACATCCTCTACCATGAAAAATGACCGTTAGCCCAAGCCAGTCAGCTGAAACAATCATCGGAGTCTGAAAACAAAAGGGCGAAAAATGAAGAAGAAGAACAGAAGAGAAGAAGAAGAAGAGAGAAGAAGAAGAAGAGAAGAAGAAGAAGAAGAAGGAGAGAGAGAGAGAGAGAGAGAGAGAGAGAGAGAGAGAGAGAGAGAGAGAGAGAGAGTACGGGGTCTGGGTCTTGAGATCTAAGGCATCAGTAGACAGCAGAAAAGGGAGTGATACTTTACAATATTACTGCAGTCTTTATACAAAAAACAAACAAACAAACAAACAAAACAGCTCTGCGCGCGGGGATAACTACAATGCAAATGTCGACCTGAGGATCACACTCAAAAGAGCGATGGACACCGGAGTTTTTGCTTCCCAGCAAAAGAGTCATTTTTCTTTAACCCTAAACTGCTTATTTGAGAACTGATTGTAGAGACAGGCATTTCACTGTCTTTTTCCATCTTCAAGTCTACTACTACTACTCTTCTTTACACAATGGCATATACTCACAAAGCAAAACAGTCGCAACCCTACCACAAAAATGTCTATAATAGCTGTCTTTGGATGCTACAAACAGGAGTGAGAATCACTCACTACAAAGCGGAGTGTCCTGGGGTTGTGGGTGGCTATAGAAGACATCATGGAAAGGGTCGCTATTCTTCAGTGTGGTTTTAATTCATACTGCAACCTGAAGCATTTCTGTTTAGATACATTACATTACATTATTTCATGTCACTGCATGTTATGGTCCCTACTCAGGCGCGCGGACTGGATGTAAAAAAAAAGCGCGTCAGTGCTTAGCTATTATCCTCGTAAATTAAAAAAGAATTATCTTACCTTATCTTCTGTGTCTGTCTCTGTCTCTCTCTGTGTCTCTGTCTGTCTGTCTGTCTGTCTGTCTGTCTCTCACTCTCTCTCTCTCTCTCTCTCTCTCTCCTCTCTCTCTCTCTCCTCTCTCTCCTTTTTTTTCGTACGTGGAGAGAAACACGATGGAGCTGAAGCCAGAAAGACACAGAAGCCGTAGCGCTAATCCGGGTCTGGAAATGTTAACAACACCAGAAACGCATCCATTTCGGTCTTGGGGTCTGAGAAACGACTGTGTGGATAGTGGGTTTCAGCCTTGTCGTTAGAGCTCAAAGCTACAGGCTGCAGGCTGCAGCATACTCAATAACTGTGAGTAGAACTATCTCGCTTGAGAGTGATGACCGAAAAACAGAACAATGCTATTGACGATTCTACTAGCGTGACTTGAACCCACGGTCTTTCCTGTCTGATCTGTGGTGTTTCTCCGCGTGTTGGACGGTCCAGGGTGGTTAATATTGTGAATTCAGTTCGTGTGGTCCATGCTCTAAAGAAACAAGATAGTTTTTTTTCAGCATTGATCATTGGGACCTCCCGTGACAATTCCGAAGGTAAACGTGTTTCAAATTGCATTACCTTTTTATCAGTCTTTCCCACGGAACTACGTGCGCTCTCTTGTCTCTCTGTCTGTCTTTGTGTCTGTCTCTCTTTGTCTCTGTCTGTCTGTCTGTCCTGCCTATCTTCTCGGTTCGGTCGATCGGTCCCTCTCGATCGGTCTCTCGTCTCTCTCTCTCCTCTCTCTCCGCCTCTCTCTCTCTCTCCCTCTCTCTCTCTCTCTCTGTATGTGAGCACATATTGCGTGTGTATGCATGTGTGCATTTATATATGAATGTATGTGATGTACGTATGTATGTACGTATGTATGTAACGTACGTACGTACGTATGTATGTATGTATGATATGTATGTATGTATGTATGTATGTAGTGTATGTTGTATGTTCATACTAATGTGTGTATGTATGTATGTTATGTACGTATATATGTATGTGTATGTATGTAGGTGTGCGTACGTGTGTGTATGTATTTTATATGTATTTATGCATGCATGTATGCATGTACATATGTACGTTTACATGTTTGTATCTATGTATGCATGAGACGTGTAGTATTTGTTGTCTGCCGTGTGTGTGCGTGCGTGCGTGCGTTTTTGTGCCCTAGTGTAATGAGTGCATTTATGGGGAGGGGAGCTTGTTTTGGGGATGGTTATAAATGTGCGAGAGAGAAGAGAGAGAGAGAGAGAGAGAGGAGAGAGAGAGAGAGGTACTGTTTGTGCATGTGCGGGAAATGCACATACAAGAAACGACAACGAATGTTAACAAGGTTATAAAATTTGCATTGGTATTAAAGAGGCGTTCGCATGTTCTTTCTAAAATTGAAAATGTTTTTCCCCTCGTTTTCCATCTGCCTGTTTTTTCTGCACCTCATGAATAGTACCTCTCTCTCTCTCGTCCTCTCTCTCTCCCTCTGTCTCTCTCTCTCTCTCGCGGTCTCTCTCTCTCCTCTCTCTCCCTCCGCCATCCGCACCCCCCCCCCCCCTACCCCCCCACCCCCACCCCGTCCTTCCTCGTTTCTATCCGCCTGCCCTGTTCAACCTCTGTCTGTCTGTCTGTCTGTTGTCTCTGTCTCTCTCCTCGTCTCGTCTCGATCGGTCTCTCTCTCTCTCCATCTCTCTCTCTCTCTCTCTCTCTCTCTCGATATCATCGCCTTCTTTATCTGTCTACTGTCTTCTTTATATCTGTGGCTCTACAGGACACTGTTTCCTTGCATATTTTTACAAGAGTGTATCTAATTTTCTTCCTCCTGCGTGACAATCATTTTTGTGTAAAGGATTCCTATAGTATGACATTGTTCATTCTGGAGTAAGCATTTCTCATATTCTCAGCTCTCTTCTTAATGGGCATGATCTGATTGGTGTGATATGACGCGTTTTTTTTGTTATTGTATCATCATTTGTGACATAACAATCTTGGTTTGGACTCTCTCTCTCTCTCTCTAACTCTCCATTCTCTCTCAACTCTCTCTCCTCTCTCTCTTCTCTCCTTCCTTGTCAGCGCTCTCTCCCGATGCACCTGGTTGTCTGTCATTGGAAACGGTTCTCAAGCACACTGTCATTGTGACCTAGTGTTCCCAACCACTGGTTGTTTGGTAATTGCTGACGGTTTTCTCAGCACACTGCATGTGACTTGTTTCACACCATTTTTATGGTAGTGAAAGATCTGTGAATACTCTCCTCTCTTTTGGTTGAAGGAACTGGCGATCCTCGCTCCTCTCTCTCCTCTCTCCTCTCTCTCTCTCTCTCTCTTCTCTCTTTTGAATAAAT